>CM076582.1:101755624-101851154 GCA_034641835.2 Pinus albicaulis
CCCAAAAAATGGTACGGCTGCCTAGGAAAACATGTGTAATATTCCCAATTAGCTTTGCTAATTGGAATATTGCATTTTTGTGTTATTTTGCTGCTTTAGATAGGAATAATAAATAAAGTGAGAAATAAGAGGGGTCACCTCACTTTAGTCAACTCACTTTATAATAAAGTGTTCTTTTTCTTAGTAGCTTGACGTTGTAACTTAGAGAGGGGGCCTTGGGGGTCCACGTGGATATGATGAAGGAGACATAAGGTTAACCCAAGGTAAACTGCGCAGATCCAGGATGAGTTGAGTTTTGGAGGGAGATTGGTGTTATAAAAGGAGAGGCTCTCACCTCATTTGATCATCCATGATTTGATATTCTTATTGATAGCTAGACTTTGTCTGCTTCAGCACGCCGGTTGTTTAATCGGTCTGCAGCACTGCTTAGTGCACGAGTGTCTCCGGTCGGAGATCTCACCCTTAGCCTCGGGGGACTTCGAGTGCCTGCCCTGGTAAGGTTTTTCTGGTTCTACCCTCAGCTTCGGGGGACTTCGAGTGCCCGCCCTAGTGAGGTTGTTCTGAGTCATTTTTCAGTAGAGCAGCAGCAATTTCTGAAGATTATCTGAGGAGGAGAAAGCCCTTTTGTGGCTGCGCAGAGCAAGAGGAGGAAGGACGCTGAATCTGGAAGGAGAAGGACGCTGTCCCATCTGGAGAGAGGACGCTGTACCTTTCAGGAAGGGAGGACGCTGGCCAAGAAGGACGCAGTCCAGTCTAGCAGGAGAAAACGCTGTTCTGAGGGGCAGAAGGACGCTGTGAAGCCCTAGAATGAGGACGCTGTCCATTTCTGAAGGTAAGAGTTGCAGATCTGAAGGTTTATTGCTAGATCCAGCGGTGGAAAGGGTAGATCTTGCAGATCTAGTCTTGAATGTGGCAGATCTAGTCTTGTATATTGCAGATCTGAAGGTTTGGCACCAGATCCAGCTGAAGGAGTGACAGATCTGAGGAGATATTGATAGATCTAGTCCAGATCTGAAAGGGTAACACCAGATCTAGCCCTAGGGGCTGTAGATCTGAAGAGATAGTTCCAGATCTAGCATAGATCTGAGGGTTTGGCAGCAGATCTGGTATTGGAGGACGCAGATCAGGAAGGGAAGGACGCAGATTTGATTGGAGGCTTCAGATCCATCTGGTGGGACGCAGATCTGAGGAGCAGACTATTGTGAGAGGAGCTCAACAACGTTTTCCAGTATTCTGTAGCTGGTTCATCTGTCTGGAGGGTTGAGGGGCTTGTGCTTCACCTGTTTCTGCGCTGTCACTAGCAGAGACAGCGTTTTCCCTTTGTGAGGGTTTGCAGCTTGAGATCAGCCCCAGTACCAGCGCAGTTCATCTTCAGTCTTCACAGCAACTAGGACGCTGTCCTTGTTGCAGCCATTTTTCTTGTATGGGAGGGTCATCACTTGCCTAGGGCAAGGATAGGTGCACGGATTCTGATTTACTCCTCTCTATGTACTTTCTGATTAATAAAATGGCTCAGTTTCTGGTATTACATGTGTCATGATTCAGGTATCTGGTTCAGTATTGTATTTTCTATATCTGTCTGGCATATTTCTGTTTATTACTGGCTATTTCCCCTTAGGGGATATTACAGTGGTATCAGAGCTTAGATCTGGCTCAGCCTGTGGTGCTAGCAATCTATGGCACCTAGGGGTCGCCCCACTCTCCTCGGGGGAAGCGATTCTGATTCAGAGGCAGAACGGAGGAATCCAATGGAGGCCATGTTTGCAAGGTTGACTGAGAAGTTGACTGAGAAGATGGATGCAAAGATGGATGCATTCATGCAGGAGGTAACTAAGAAGGTTGCAGAGGGGATGCAGAAAGAGCCCCTTAGAGTCTTTCAGGTAGGGGAAGGATCGGGAACGTCTAGTTGCATACCAGATGCTATTCCCATTGTGACAGCGCAGAAGGTCGATTCCATGGACACGCGACCTACCATGCCTACTTTTCCGGTAGAGGAAGAGGAGCAAACGGCATCAAGAGATGGGGGTCTCGATCTTCATGCAGTTTGGTTTGCAGATTGGCGAAGCATGGGACAGGAATTCATGGATGCTCTCCCTTTCAATCAATATCTGCAGTTCCGAAGCGGCGGTAAGCCTCATGATCGAAATAAGGGACGGGGCTCCCACCGTGATAGTAACTGTGCAGCCAGCAAATTTCATTTGCCGATGTTTGATGGGTCACCAAAGACCACAGCCAGGTCTTGGGTGGAGAAACTAGACCTCTATTTTCAGCTTAACCAGATGCCGGAGAAGGAGGCCATTAAGATGGCTGCATTACATCTAGAGGGTGAGGCCCAGAACTGGTGGTTTCATGGGTTGACCACACTGGGGCATTCCACAGTGACTACATATGCCGAGTTCACCAGGAGGGTGGTGAAACGTTTTGATCAGAAGGACCCAGATCAGCCTTTCCTCGAGCTGACCAAGCTCAAACAGACAGGTAGTGCAGAGGCGTACATCTCAGACTTTTTGAGGGTTTCAGTGATGGTACCTGACATATCAGCAACTCGGTTGATCACGATGTTTGTAGATGGGCTGTCAGAACCACTTCGTGGTCTAGTCCGGTCGAACAAACCGGCTACCCTTCAGGATGCTATCAGTAGGGCCCGTGACCTACAAGATGTCTTGCCTAGGACTCGGCCACCTTATCCCCAGAGACAGGCTTTCCAGCCTAAGGGTAAGGACACGAGGGTTCCGCCCTCCAAGGCGAATCCCGGACGAGGACAGTATGATGATGAGGCTAGGAGAGAGCTGAGACGGAAGCGATTGTGCTTCACCTGCCAGGAGCCATGGGCACCAGGACACAAGTGCACAGCAGGGAAGGCACATTTCATAGAGGTCTTCTCCGAGGGCAGCGGAGAAGAGGATGAGTTGGATGATGAGGAGGCTGGAGAGTGTTATGCAACACAGAGTGCTTTACCACCTCCGCCACCCGATGCAGGAGAGGCATCATTTGCACCTACTGGGGGAGCTCTAGCAGCATTACGAGGAGTCCCCAAGTATCTGACATTGCGCGTACGTGGGACAGTGCGGGGACAGCGTGTCTCAGTTCTAGTTGATAGTGGGGCCACCCACAATTTCATCGATGCCCAGATGGTCGCACGGAGAGGCACACCCACGGAGAGCTTCGATGGGTTTTCTGTTTTGGTCCCAGGAGATCAGACCATGGCTTGTGCTCGATATGTACCAGAGTTATCAGTGACGATGGGCACCTATACTTTGACTGATCACTTCTTTGTGGTGGACATTCCAGACACCAATGTGATATTGGGAGTGCAGTGGCTTATCACTCTGGGGAAGGTCACAACAGACTGGAAAGCCTTGGAAATGGAGTGGGATGATCCCAAGACGGGGAGGCATGAGAAGATCCGAGGCCAGAACACATATCCGCCCCAGACAGTATCAGCACACAGCATGGATGCGACATTCCGCAGGGGAGATATAGAGTGGGCAGTCGAGTTGCGAGCTTCAGAGATAGTAGATACGGGAAGGGCGGTGCACCCTGATCTACAGACTCTTCTCGACAAGTATGCAGTAGTTTTTGGAGACATTCCACCAGGACAGCCACCAGATCGGGGGTTTGAGCACACGATCGAGTTGGAGCAGGGGATACAGGCAGTGATCACCACACCGTACAGGCATCCCAAGGCCTATCGGGATGAGATAGAGCGGGCCATTCAGGAGTTGCTGGCCCTTGGACACATTCGACCCAGCACCAGTCCTTTCGCTTCTTCAGTAGTGCTGGTGAAGAAGAAGGATGGCACATTACGCATGTGCATTGATTACAGAGCTCTGAACAAGAAGACTTTGAAAAACAGGTACCCCATTCCCAGGATCGATCAGTTGATGGACGAGTTGAGAGGAGCACGATTCTTCTCAAAGATTGATTTGAGGTCCGGGTACCATCAGATACGCATGAGGGAACAGGACATTCCCAAGACTGCTTTCAGGTGTCATTATGGGCACTTTGAGTTTCTGGTCATGCCATTTGGACTGACCAATGCACCTGCCACTTTTCAGCCTTGCATGAACCATATCTTCCGGGATCATCTGAGGAAGTTCGTGCTGGTTTTCTTTGATGATATTCTCATATACAGCAGGACATGGGAGGAGCACCTCCAGCACATTGAGACAGTCTTGCGCATCCTGGAGGAGCAGCAGTTCTTCGCCAAACTCTCCAAGTGTGAGTTTGGGTTGACAGAGATGTTGTATTTGGGACACATCATAGGAGTGGACGGAGTGCGAGTCCATGACGAGAAGATCCGGGCCATCAGGGACTGGCCAGAGCCGCGGAATGTGACAGAGTGTAGAGGGTTCATTGGTATCTGTACTTACTACAGGAAGTTCGTCAAGGGCTTCTCACAGCTTGCTGCACCCCTCACAGAGCTGACGAGGAAGGGGGCATTCAGTTGGACGGATACCGCCCAGCGAGCTTTTGATAGGCTCAAGGAGGTGATGAGTAGTTGTCCGGTGCTGGCATTGCCCGATTTTACTCAGCCCTTTATCCTAGAGTGTGATGCATCAGGGGAAGGGATTGGAGCAGTTTTGATGCAGGAGGGTCATCCGATTGCATTTGAGAGCCGTAAGCTCCTTCCACATGAGAGACTTTATCCCATCTATGATAAGGAGATGTTGGCCATCATGCATGCATCAGCTTTATTCCTAAGAAGACAAGGGAAGCATTCTGTGAATGTAAAGATGACTGAGAGAAAACAAGGTTTTCTTCTGAGCAGTAAGGAAGCAGGAGAGGTGCCTTAAGGATCAGCAAGATCTGAAACCTACGATTTAGATGGGAGGCAGTGCCAAAGGGAAGAACAATGGGGGGCAGACAAGCCCCCTCTCCTTGTACTTTCACCATAATATCCCTCATGAGCTTGACGGCCGATTGGAAGGCTCCTACTGTTGAGTATTCCAAGATAGATTTGGAAGCGCAGGTGTTGATGGACAGGGCAGCGCATAGCGTATATAGGGTAAAAGATGAGGTCATCTATTACAGGGATCGGATCTTCTTGACCGAGGGATCTCAGCTCAAGGAGAAGATACTCCATGCCTCTCATGATTCACCATTGGCGGGCCATCAGGGGTTCACCAAGATGTACAGGGCCATCCGGGAGCGATTTGCATGGAAGGGCCTCAAGGAGGACGTACTCCAGCATGTCAGGGAGTGCGAGGTTTGCCAGCGGAACAAAGGGGAGATGAACCATCCCGCAGGGTCGTTACAGCCGCTTCCCATTCCTGAGGGGAAGTGGGAGAGTGTCTCGATGGACTTCATCACGGGTTTGCCCACAGTGCAGGGCAAGGACTGCATCTTCGTAGTAGTTGACCGGCTAACGAAGTATGCTCACTTCTTGGCCATTTCGGCACACTACACGGCAGCACAGGTGGCAGAGTTGTTTTTCCGGGAGGTTTTCAGATTGCATGGTCTACCCAAGACCATTGTTAGTGACAGGGACAGCCGCTTTATGGGTGGATTTTGGCAGGAGCTCTTTCGACTAGTAGGGATTGAGTTGACACCGAGCACCAGCTATCATCCCCAGACGGACGGGCAGACAGAGATAGTTAACAAGTGGCTGGAGGGCTACTTGCGTAACTACGTCAGTGGGCAGCAGCGAGCATGGCTGAAATGGCTACATCTGGGCGAGTACTGCTACAACACAACCCATCATATGTCTATCGGCATGACACCGTTTTATGCGTTGTATGGATATCATTCCTTGTCTTTTGTGGATGTGATGTTTAGGGTTAGCAGGGCTCCACGAGCCAAACTATGGATCCAAGAGAGCCAAGACATCCTTCGGACTCTCAAGGACAACATAGCCACCGCACAAAATCAGCAGAAATTATATGCAGACAGGGGCCGAGTGGAGAGACACTTTGAGGTAGGGGATTTGGTCTACTTGCGGTTACAGCCATACCGCCAGTCTTCACTCAAACAGAAGGGGGCAGAGAAGCTTAAGCCTCGCTTTTATGGACCATACAGGGTGATTCGGAGGATCGGACAGGTTGCATATGAGTTGGAGTTGCCCCAAGGCAGCCGGATTCATAACATTTTCCATGTATCATGCCTGAAGAAGGCATTGGGCCAGCATGTGACAGTCACCGGGGAGCTACCTCCGACAGATGATGAGGGGCACTTGGTATTACAGCCAGAGGCCATTATTGACACCAGGGAGAGACAGCTGCGGAGCAGGAAGATCAGAGAGTTCCAAGACTTCGTTCATTAATCTCATGAACGTGCTGGGCGCATGTAATATTCCCAATTAGCCTTGCTAATTGGAATATTTCATTTTTGCTTTATTTTGCCGCTTTAGCTAGACATAATAAATAAAGTGAGAAATAAGAGGGGTCACCTCACTTTAGTCATCTCACTTTATAAATAAAGTGTCCTTTTCCTAGTAGATGAACGTTGTAACTTAAAGAGGGGGCCTTGGGGGTCCACGTGATTATGATGGGGGGAGGCATCAGGCTGACCCAAGGTAAACTGCGCAGGTCAGAGAAGAGTAAGGGAGCAGTTAAATTTTGGAGGGAATTTGGCATTATAAAAGGAGAGGTTCTCACCTCATTTTGATCATTCATGATTTGATATTCTTATTGATAGCTGGACTTTGTCTGCTTCAGCATGCCGGTTGTTTAGTCGGTCTGCAGCACTGTTTAGTGCACGAGTGTCTCCGGTCGGAGATCTCACCCTTAGCCTCGGGGGACTTCGAGTGCCTGCCCTGGTAAGGTTTTTCTGATTTCACCCTTAGCTTCGGGGGACTTCGAGTGTCCGCCCTAGTGAGGTTTGTTATGAGTACACTTTCAGTTCCAGCAGTGAAGCAGCAGCAATTTCTGAAGTATATCTGAGGAGGAGAAAGCCCTCTTGTGGCTGCGCAGAGGAAGAGGAGGAAGGACGCTGATTCTTGAAGGAGAAGGACGCTGTCTCATCTGGAAGGAGGACGCTGTGCCTTTCAGGAGGGGAGGACGCTGTCCAAGGAGGACGCAGTTCCAGTCTGGCAGAGAAAACGCTGTTTTGGGAGGCAGAAGGACGCTGTCTAGCCCTAGAGTGAGGACGCTGTCCATTTCGGGAGGTAAGGGTTGCAGATCTGAAGGTTTATTGCTAGATCCAGTTGTTGGGAAGACAGATCCTTGCAGACATCTGTTCTGCACAGCAGACTGGCTCAGGATAAGCGTGTATCCGGAGGTTTGGCACTAGATCACCAGAGGAGGACACAGATCTCAAGAGAGGGCTGAGATTCAGTCCCAGATCCGAGTGATACATCACAAAGAGCCCAGTCTTTAGAGGTCAGAGATCCTGAGAGACAGCCCAGATCAGACAGACCGAGGTTTGGCAATGGACCGATAGCGGAGGACGCACCAGCATGAAGGACGATCCGATCGAGTTTCGCATCCATCAAGAGGGGACGACCAGAGGGAGCGTGTTATTGTGAGAGGTGGCTCAGCTGCACAAGCCAAAGGATCTGCTGTGTTGTTGTGTGTCTGTCCGTCCAGGCTGAGGGCTTGTGCTTCACCTGCCTACTGCCAGTGAGACACTGCTTCATTCTGTGAGGGTTTGCGCTGAGATCACCCACAACAAGAATATCTCATTTCTGGAAGGCCTAGACGCCGTCCTCACAGCCCATTTTCTGTATGAGAGGGTCATCACTTGCCTGGGGTGAAGTGGAGTAGGTGTGACCGATTCTCGATTTACCTTCTATGTTCTCCCGATTGGCCGGTGCTGTCATATTCGCACACATGTGTCTTGACCGCATCCGGTTCAAATTTTGTATTTTCTATATCTCTGCTCGTTATTTTCGTTTATTATCGGTTATTTTTGTATATTACAACATGCGCGTCGTCGTACTGACTCCGCCTGGAAATCGTGCCAAATCGCCTTGAACTCAGGTGTAAACTTCCGCCGACGCACTTGTTGGGGCCATCGCCTTGGAATGTGTGCCAGCCGCCGCTCATTCTCCTCACCGCTAGAAATCTCTCGCTCTCTTTCTCTCTCCTCTCAATCGTCATGAAAGAATGAATGACCTTTTTCCTCTTTTTCCTCTCACCCAACTATGACTTTTTGGGGAATCCCTAACCAATGGACGAAATAGATTGAGATCTAGGGTCGAGATTAAATGCTCATTTAAAATCTCATTTTCTATTTTTTAATTCACCTCACTAATAAAGACTCACCTAGTCATTTATTTCCAAAGTCACTTTTCCTTTCAATTTTTATATCGACTTTATTAAAGTCACTTAAATTACCTTGTAATTTTTACCTAAAGCTCATCAATTAGACTTTAGTAACTTTATCACTTAAAGTCACTCTTAAATTAGATTTGACTTTATAAAAATTATAAAGTCACTAGAGAAAATTAAATTCTTTGGACATTTTCCTAGGCCAAAGATCAAAGCCTTAGAACCACCGTCCTCCGGCAGAATCAAATTTCAACACTCCTCTTACCGAGGAAGGTGTTCCTCACCACACCCATCTTGTCTCCGAAGTAGACATGCTTGCCCGTGGTAAGGCTTTGCAAGAATATCTCGCAACTCGGCCATCGCTGGGAATATACTCAAGCTTCTCACAAATTCTCCTTCGAACATAGTCTCTGATGAAATGATATTTGATCCCGATATGTTTTGACCTATCATGAAATAATGGATTCTCCGTGAGTTTAATGCAACTCGATTATCATAAGAATCACCTGCTGTCCTAACGGCCGACTAAATAAGCTAAACAACATCTTGCGGCCGTATGGCCTCACAACTTAGCTAGGATCAAGGCTATATACTTTTCTTCCGCTCGAACTTCAATGCTACCGATCGGGCTGCCTTCCGCTAAACCATGACACCACCGTTGAACCCAACCCAAAATGGAAGACTGCGTTCTTCCTATCAAGTAACAACTCGCCCAATCGTAATCAAAATTCCTCGCCAATCTCACTCCATCCCCCGGCCCGTAGTCCGTACCATAATCCACCGTCTCTCGCAAGTACCGGCAAAATGTGTTTGTACCACCCAAAGGAACCTTCCTGTGCTCACACATAAACCGACTCATCGTGTTACCGCAAAACAAATATCTGGCCTAGTGTTGACCAAATACATCAAGGAACCAATCAAATTGCCCCAGACACTGGGATCCACCAACTCTAATCCGAAGCATGGAGCTTCTCTTCCAGTTTCAGCATCAATGTGTCGACATGTTTAAGGCCCATGTGAATCGCCAAGATGTCCACAATATACTCTCTTGCCTCAGAAGAAAATGCCCCCCCCCCCCTCCTCCCCGCTAATTTCCAAACCCAAAAGTAATGCATCAAGCCACCAGTCCTTCTATCTCAAACTCCGCCTATGAAGATCTCTGCGTGCTCTATGAGTTCCCACTCGTAATGACTAAGTCATCCACATACAAAACACTGATAATGAGAGGCTCCTCACCTATCACAACATAGTAAAGGTTCGGATCCGCTCAACTCTTTGTGAAACCCATCCTCTGAAGTATGTATCTATCTCCGGAGTACCAAGCTCCGGGAGCTTGTTTCTCGTGTGCTTGCTAAAGGGCCTTCTTCATCGCACACATGGGACTCCTTCCCATGCACCCCAAAGCCCCCGTGGTTGCTCAATGTACACTTCCTCCCCGTATGAAGCCATTGAGAAATGCGGTCTTCCACATCCATCCGGTGGATCTTCCAACCCATCTCTCCGCCGCTATCGAGAGTAATGGAGCTGACGAAGTATATCGAGCCAATGTGATGGCGTGTCTCTCATAATCAACTCCCCTGCCCCGGGAGAACCCCTCTAGCCACAAATCTCGCTTTTTGAATTCCTCATCGCCGCTATCCGGCAAAGATGTTTACCTTGTAAATCCATCTCAGCAATCACGCATTTGCCCTCAGCTCCTGCGCAGAACACCTCCCAAACACTGTTCTTCATGATAGAAGAATACTCCAATCGCATGGCCTCTCCTGCATTCGCCGTTGGGCCGCCTCGTCATAGCTAGAAGGCTCGTAGTCAAGGATGCCGGTAGCCATTGCCATAGCTACAAAGCCTCTCGTGTCCGCTCTCTCCGACCGGCCTCTAGGCCCAAAGAACAGACAGGGCTCTCTCTCAGCAGTGTCTCGAAGCCACTTGGGCTTCCTCTTCCCTAAGCATATTTCTCCATCGGAGAATGAAACTCCTCCTCATCATCATCATCGGGAGTTCGAACTCCCCGACCGTCCGTCTCGCTCGTCCTCTTGCCCTCGGCACCTCGAACCTCGTAGAGGCGAGGTGGCACGGTGAACCGTCCATCGCGGGACTCCCCTAGTGAATCGCTCGGGCGGATCGCTCTCCTCGCATGCCGCCCGGCGCCACCCCTCTCCGACCGTGTGAGCCACCGCTCATCGATGGACCTCGACATCGTCATAGATGGCCTCCCGGACATCCTCCCCGATCCCCGCCCCCACCGGATCCTCGTGACCGACCACCGTCAGCCGAGGGTCCTGGCCGATCCGTATACCTAACCCCGGCGGGACTTAAAGGCCCTATCCTCCCCGAACTTCACATCCCGCCTCTCGACAACAACTTTCCTTTGTGCAGAAATGTAAATCCGAAAGGCCTTTGAGGTCTCAACGTTTCCACAAAGATATCTTTCTTCTGTGGGCTTAGTTTGGTCCTCTTCTATCTTGGGTATGTAGGAGTATGTGATGCACCCAAAGACATGAAGATGACCGCGAACACGTTTCTTCCTTAAAGTTTCCTCCGAGTCATATGCCCTGCTGATGCCATGACTCCGTCTCCTAAATAAACAACAGGTTATGGTGCCTCGCCCACAAAAACAATTGCAACCCCGATCATGTAACATGGCTTTGCGCCCCTCCGATGGACCTGCTCTTCCCTCCCCGCAACCCTGCTCGCTGGCCGGGGGTTGTAAGGTGAATGCGGAACTCTCCCATGCCTCGCCCGCACAATAGTCAACAAACTCTCCAAGGGTGTATTCTCCTCCATTGTCCGACCTCGGTGGACTGATCTTCCGACCTCGTCCGTGTCTCCACAAGAGCTCCTCGAATCCCCAAACCGCTGAAGACCCACTCTTGGTCTTCAAGAAATAAATCCTTGTGTCCTCCCGGGAGTGATCAATGAATAAAATATAGTACTCATATCCACTCAAGGAAACATGAGACATCCGACCGCTCACATCGAAACAACTAACCAAGTATCCTGGGCCGTCGACCGTCACCGCCGGGTGCAGGATTTGGCAACTTGCCCATCGCACATCCTCCGCAAGTATCAAAGTGATCAAGACTTGGGTCCCGCACCAGAGGATCTCCCGCAAAGTCCTCAAGGCTCCATGATACATGTGCCCCATCCGGCGGGCACAAATCTCACACAAATTTTGAATCACAGAAATCTGCCTGTTTGGAGTCATCGCTCAATGCCAAAAGGGGTCGAATGCAACTTCAGCACTTTTTTGCATGGCGTACACCTATCACTCTAGTCGAATCAAATGAGCGCCCCGGGATACATCACACCGTCCACCCCCTCGAATAAAGATCTCATATCCTCTCGTCCTCCAAAGCCGACGGATAGTGAGGTCTCTTCCTCATCCTCGGTACATGTTAACATTCCACACCTTCATGGGAGGTTTAGACTCCTTCAAATGTCGTTGTTCACACCGATCGCTCTAACAACTCGTCATCACCTAGTACTACCTCTATACGTTGCCACCGAAAGCTCGGAAGTACTCACTGACTCCGTCATAAGGACAGAAGCCCCCACCGGCCCACCGATACCCGAGATGCCCGCGCTAGTCGAGGGAAATGGCCACTCCTCCACCCCCCGTGGTGTAATTCAAAATGCTAGAGGGACTCGGCACGCAATGAACCCAAACTCCTGGGCCAAAGCGATCCGCAAAGTCCTCAACCTCTCGCCGATGCCGCCATGCGTTCCGGTTCTTCCCCTTCTTCTTCTTTCTGGACACAATCGGTGATAGGGTCCTATCTTCGACACCGCACTTCACCTTGGAATAGTCCTTCCGTGTGTTACCTGCTTACTCCTGCCTACCTTTGCCCCCCACCATTACTGTGGAAGCCTCGTTTCTCTCTTCTCTTTGCCTTTCTTGCCTCCTCGCCAACAAGTACATCCTTATCCCAGCCAACCGGCTTGGCTGCCCCAAGCCGACCTTTCCCCGATCTCTCGTCCGAATGCAATCATCCCAAACCTCTCCATGTGGGAAATGGACCACGCGTGGGCAACCCCATCAAGAAAGTTCATCCATGAACCTGTGGAGGCTATCTACCGTTATCCGCACTAACTCAATGGGTTGAATGACTCCTCCAATGTCGCCAACTCATCTCTCATATTTGTAATCTTTGTGAGATATCCAAATTTCAGATCATCGTCTTCTTTACCCATCTTATTTGCTTTTGGGCTCTTCTCCTTCAGACCATTTTTCGGTTTCATTGGTACTTTAGAGATTTCGGACAATGCTGCCCACATCCATGATGCTTTCCTTCCATATGAGGAAGTGCAATGGTTTTGATTCCGTCTAGAATAAGTCTCTTACCTTTGTTGTTCTCCTATTATGCATGCTACCAACTGGTAGCATCGCAGGTACATTAATGTGCCGTCGTGTGGTATGAACTATGATGGTCCTTACTTCGCCTCCTCAAAGATACCGCATTCTCTCTTCCAAACGCCGTAATTGGTATGCCCATCCAACCTATCCTCCACCCTCAATCCTGGGCTGTAGACATCCCCGCCTGCCCTAATATCGAAAGATAGCATCACACACAGAGATAAAGTTCTGCTTTGTGAAAAATCAAATTTTTGCCGGAATTTTTCGAGTGAAAAATCAGCAAAGTTGTATTTTTCCTGTCGTCCCAAACCGCACTTTCAACACTAACCTCCGATACCATGTAGAAATTTCTTGTTTTCCCCCACTATTTTCGCTCAATTATTTCTCCAAATAGTTAAATGCCCTTTCCCATATCCTTACATTCAACAACCGGAAAATAAATTTTTACGAAAACACACTGAAAATTTGCGTAATGCTGAATGCAGAAATAAAACTACATAGTTTTAAAATGTTTTATTCACATATTTAACACGTATATTTTGTCAACATGATCCCGAAAACTCCCCACAACTCTTGGGAAACTACTTTCGTAGCTCATTTCGAAAATGCTTTTACAGCGAGAGAAATATTCATGGAAAATCATGCACTTATACAACTTATCTTGTTTTCCGTGCTTAACCACCGCCCTCGGAAAATGTGCAAACAAAGAAAACTCGAACCAGCATTAAATGCCGTGCGTATTTCTCAGTGGGTAAATGTGCCTGCAAATTACAACATTAATTTCTCGTTGTACTACTTCTCCTCTTTTTGCGTGCAAAACAACAATAATGCCGATGCATCGCCTCCTTGGAATGCGTGCGCTGTATACAATGTTGTCGTACGGGGAAATCGCTGATTTTTGTGCCGCAATCGACCATGCTGGGGTCGATGGCCCGTTGAAAAGCGCAGCAAAAAATGAAGAACATCTCCTCGAAATCTCTCGCCCAAAAATGGTACTACTTCGCCAGAAAACGTGCTGTCGTCGACGGATTTCGCCTGGAAATCGGGCGAAATCGTCTTCTTGAACTCGTGTGCAACCCATTTAACTGTTGAAATATTGCCTTGAACAAAAGTAAGTCACGCTCTCCTTCTCTCACCGCTTAGAAATCTCCCTTGCTCTCTTTCTCTCTCCTTCTCCCAACTGCACATGAAATAATGAATGACCTTTTCCTTCCTTTTCCTCCTTTAACCTAACCCTAAGTGACTTTTTGGGGAATCCCTAAATCCAATGGCTCTAAATAGATTGAGATCTAGGTTTGGATTAAAATGTCATTTAAATCTCACTTTCATTTTTTAATTCACCCCACTTTAATAAAGACCCACTTAGTCATTTATTTCCAAAGTCACTTTTCCGTTCTAATTTTACATTGACTTTATTAAAAGTCACTTTAAAATTAGATTTAGTAACTTTATCACTTAAAGTCACTTTAAATTAGACTTCAGTAACTTCGGATTACTTCAAAGTCACTTTAAATAGATTTAATTTTATAAAAATTATAAAGTCACTTAGGAGAAAAATTAAATTCTTTTGGACACTTTTTCCTGTGCCAAAGATCAAAGCCTTAAGGAACCACCGTCCTAAGAATCAAATTTCAACACTCCCTCTTAATGAAGGTGTTCCTCACCACACCCATCTTGTCTCCGAAGTAGACATGCTGTCCGTTTTGCAAGACTCTGGTAAGAATATCCGCAACCGCTCATCAAGCAATATACTGTCAGCGCCTCCTTTCCGAACATAGTCTCGACAGAAATGATATTTGATCCCGATATGCTTTGACCTATCATGAAATACCTGATTCTCCGTGAGTTAATGCAACTCCATTATCACAAGAAATCACCGAAGGTCCCTAACCTGCCGACCAAATAAGCCAAACAACATCTCGCGAAGCCGCATGGCCTCACAACCAGCTACAGACCGGCTACCATATACTGCCCGCCGAACCTAATGCTACCGATCACGTTTCCTACCGAACCATGACACCACCGCCCAACCCAACCCAAACAACATTCCTCAAGTGCTCTTCCTATCGGGCACAACTCCGCCAATCGAATCAGCGTTGCAACGGCCAATCTCACTCATCCCCCCGTCCGTAGTCCGCATCATAATCCACCGTCCCCCGTAAGTACCAGTCACAAGCGACACCTCCAGCTGAACCTTCCCGAGTTCGTCATTAAACCCACTCATCGTGTTGACTCCGTAAAACAAATATCCGGTCTAGTGTTGACTAACACATCAAGAACCAATCACCGGTTCTGTACAATGTGGGGATCCACCAACTCGAATCAAGCATGGAGCTTCTTCCGCCAAGGATCATCGTGTCGACATGGGTTGCCACCCTCCATGTGGAACTCGCCAAGGATGTCCACAATATATTTCCCCGCCCCACAGAAGAAATGCCCCCCCTCCCCGCCACACCTCCAAACCCAAAAAGTAATGCATCAAGCCAATGTCCTTTATCTCAAACTTCACGCAAGATCTCTCACAGCGTTTCATGAGTCTCTTACACTTGTAATGACTAAGTCATCCACATACAAAGACCAGAACAGAGGCTCCTCACCTATCACACATAGTAAGGTTCGGATCCACTTCTACTCTTTGTGAAACTCATCCCCCGCAAGTATGTATCTATCCTGAGTACCAAGCTCTGGAGCTTGCTTGTGCCATAAAGGGCCTTCTTCACCGTACACATGGGACTCCTTCGCATGCACCTCAAAGCCCTCGTGGTTGCTCAATGTACACCTCCTCCCCGTATGAAGCCATTGAGAAATGCGGTCTTCACATCCATCCGGTGATCTTCCAACCCCATCCTCGTTGCTATCGATATAATGGAGCTGGATTGAAGAAAGTATCGAGCCACGGAGCGAAGGTCTCTCATAATCAACTCTCTACTGGGAGAACCCCTCTAGCCACAAACCTCGCTTGAATTTAATGTCGCTTATCTAACATGCTTCACTCAGGTGTCATCCGGAAGTAACCACGGATTTGCCCCTGTGCCCTAAAGACCACTCTCCCAAACATCATTCTTCATGATAAAGAATACTCCTCTATGGCCTCCTTCCGATCACTGCCAGCCGCTCACATAGCTAGAAGGTCGCAGTCAAGGATGTCGGTAGCCATTGCCATAGTTAAACCGGCCAACTGCCGCTTGTGCCCCCGGGTCAGAGATCGGTAAGCCTAATGGCCTTGCCGACTGTGCCCTGGTCCGATTCAGCCGCCGTTTAAAACTAAGTCGAAGGCACACTACCTAGTGGTTCAAGGAAGCACCGATATGGTTAGAAGACATTAACTGAAAATTATCCTTGGAGACAATGCCACATATCCTCGTGGAAAGGGATGGATCGTGACCCTCCACTTGTCTCAAGGTCAAGTCCTCTCGAAGCAAGATGTACTATATGTACCGACGCAAGAAGAACCTTAGCTCAGGCTGTCCTATGAAGACAAAGGCCTTCAATGTGGCATTCATCGATGAGATGGTGCGTATCCTGAAGAAGCAGGTGCTTCGAGGAAGCTATCACAATGGGGTTTAGAGTTAATACACTCTTACCGAAAGTTGAGTGAAGTCCACTAGGATCGATGACGTGTGATACCATCCGACGACCCACCATGGCACCGGAGGTTGGACACCTTTCACTACAAAGCCTTCTCGAAGCAAGGAAGGTGGTGACGCGGATGCCTCCGTGTTCTCAAATAATCATGAAGGTGTGTGCGAGGTTGTGCCGAAGGAAAGCATACAAGGGACTTTTCTCAAGTGTCACAAAGACATCTGTCTTGCAATTAATAATGCTCTCGGACCGTCTGGTATGTCGCCCCGTGATATCCTTGGGAGGATGTTCTTATTATATGACATCCATAGAGACTTTCCGCAAATCCGGATATATTTCTTGAAGAAGAAGGATGAGGGCTTTTCATGTGGTTCTTCATGACCAAAGCTCCTATGTGGAAAATTTGACAGGAAGAAGATCAAGATATTGGAGACTATAATGGCACCGAATATGAGACAAATGGGTTCAAGAACTTTTGGTGCAGAAAGTTTGCCATCAAGAGGAGACCACAATTGTCTATACCCCGAGTAGAATGGCTGTTCAACGAAAGAACATGACCATTGTGGAATGCCCACATGCTATGTGACCAAGGTCTTCCAAGTTTCGTGGGGGAGAAGCGTTAACACCGTTGTGTACATACAAAACCGATGCCCGCATTCCGCTCCGGACTCCAAAGCACCCGAAGAGGTTTTCTCTAGTAAGAAACCCGAATGCCTCGACGGAGTTTTTGGATATCTTGTTTATTTTCATGCCGAAGGAGAAGAGGGAGCAAGCTGATGCTTATGGAAAGAAGGGAATGTTTGTGGGCTATAGAGAAACTTCGAAGGCTCATAGAGTCTATGTGCCTCGGTCAAATTAAAGTGAGATATGCCACGATGTATTACCTTACGAAGATGTTTCCGAGGAAAGTAGTCAATCTTCCGAGATCCGAGGAAGATCATGAAGAAAGGCTCCGGAAATCAAGAAGAACTGTTGGTGCAGACGATGCTCGATGTCAAGGACCATGATCACTGATCCACTCCTCTCAATGAGAAAAGATCATCATGGCTCATGGACACTCCTCGAGGATGCCGAGAGACATATGGCCCCAAGGTGGACATTCCGTGAAAGCAAGAAGCCGAATAGATACCAAGGGTATCTAGCAGCCATGAGTACAATCGTACAATCTGAGTCTGGATCATTTGAAGAAGCCATAAAGCATCAAGCTTGGAAGGATGCTATGCCCGAAGAGTACGAGTCCATTATGAAGAATGATGTTTGGGATGTGGTCCTGAGACAAGATTAAGCATGGTACTGATGGTAGTGCTGAAAGGACAAGGCAAGATTCATTGCCCGAGGCTTCTCTCAAAAGGAAGGCATAGACTATGATGATATATTTTCACTTGTGGCCCGCTATACCACCATCCGATCTATTATTACCGTTGTTGCCACACAAGGATGGAGTCTCCATTAGATGGATGTGAAGACCACTTTTCTGCATGGTTTGATAAAGGAAGAGGTGTATGTGGAGCAACCTCTGGGGTTCGAAGTCCAGGATAGAGACTCTCATGTATGCAGGTTGAAGAAAGCCCTCTATGGGTTGAAGCAAGCCCCCAGGGCTTGGTACGAGAGGATAGATAACTACTTGATGAAATTGGGATTCACTCGAAGTAATGCTGATCCAAACCTTTACTTCAAGGTTTTTAGAGAAAAGCCTTTCATTCTGGTTCTCTATGTGGACGATCTCTTCCTGACAGGTGCTGACCCTCTCATTCATCAGTGTAAGGGGGAGCTCGCTTCCGAGTTCGAGATGAAAGACCTAATTACTTCCTAGGCTTGGAGGTTTGGCAGAGACCTGGCGGTATTTTCCTCTCTCAAGGAAAATATATTGTGAAGTTGCTAGAGAGATTTGGTATGGTGGACTGTAAGTCCGTGTCGACACCGATGGAACTCAACTTCAAGAAGTTGTGTGGAAATGCTGTTGGGCCCGTATTGGGAAATTCTACTGAGTATCGTCAACTCGTAGGAGCATTGATGTTCTTAGTGAACTGCTGTCTGGACGTATGTTTTGCAGTGAACACTTTGAGTCAACACATGGTTTATCCTCATCACATTCACTGGGTTGGTGCCAAGAATCTCTTGAGATATCTTTGGGGCACGATAAACCATGGGCTGAGATACACTGCTGGGAGTTTGAGACTCCATGGATATACTGATGCCGATTGGGTAGGCAGTGTGGTGGATCGCAAGAGCACATCTGGATGCTGCTTCACACTTGGTTTTGCTTCGATATCTTGGATGAGGAGGATGTAGAAGTCGGTGGCTTTGAGCACCGCTGAGGCCAAATACATTGTAGCGAGTATAGCCTATTGTGAAGCTATTTGGTTGCGAAAGCTCTTCAGTGAGTTGTTTGGGCATGTGCTAGATACCACCGTTATCCTTTGTGATAACCAGAGTGGGATTTGTTTGTTAGAGAATCCCGTGTTCCATGATCGATCCAAGCATATTGATATCAGGTACCATTTTAGCTGGGATATGGTATAGCGAGGCGCTGTAAGGCTCGATCATATAGGAACTGATGAGCAGGTCACAGATATTCTCACTAAGCCCTTGGGGAAGGTCAAGTTCCTAACCTTCCGTGAGAATCTTGGAATCGTGAAATGACCCTATTCTGAGGGTCCTGTTGGACGATGAGCTCTGGGAGCTCTAGGGGGATTTGGGGATAGCTTCTTGGAGCTATAAGCAACCACAGGGCTAGGCTTGCCAAGCCTTGTTGTTGTGCTTCCACCCCACCGTGATGATATTGAGTTGGTTCACCTCTTTTTGATCTGTGCCTCGTATGCATCCTACCCATGGAGTTTCGGACTCATGGGAAGTACCTCTCATCTTGGCCAATGAGGTGTGAAATGTGGATAGAGACCGATAGCAAGACCGATGGACGCATCAGAGATTTCCGTACTCTCTATGTCTAAGATGGCATGTGTCCAACCACTTCATCTGGGATCAAGTCTAGTGAGGTTTTAGACCTCCAACTGACTTCGGGTCAGTGAAACTAACTTCGGGTTATTATATGACTCTTTTGAGTCTAAGTGAGGGTTTGGACCTCCAATTGACTTCGAGTCAGTTAAACTAACTTCGGGTTAGTATGAGACTCCTTTGAGTCCTATAGAGGTTTCAGACCTCTGAGCTGACTTTGGGTA
Organism: Pinus albicaulis; assembly: GCA_034641835.2. Taxonomy (NCBI): domain Eukaryota; kingdom Viridiplantae; phylum Streptophyta; class Pinopsida; order Pinales; family Pinaceae; genus Pinus; species Pinus albicaulis. Next base: position 101,774,950 of record CM076582.1, read on the forward strand.
AGCCGAGAGTGATGTCTTTGTGACTCACCGTTTGAAATAAAGAAGCCAGGAAAGCAAGTTACGGTGGGATGAAGCACGATGTTTTGATGGCACTGGTGGATGGAGTTCTCCCTAGTTGAGAGGGAGTGTTAATTTTGGGCAACTAGGTCCAAACTCCATGTTGTACTGCTCAGATGATGATGCCAATATTTTTATTGGATTCCTATTTCAGAGAGGTGCAATATTGATCTAAAGATCATCTTGATCAGATGAGTAGAACATTTATTTTGAATTTATTCCACTTATGTGCAAGGTCGGCCAAATTTGTAATGTCTGTTTGAGAGCCCAATAGATGTGTCACACACCCTCACAGATGGATATAAATTGGAGAGACTTGGAGGTCATTTCATCATCAACTCATCACACACTTCTCTCTTGTGTTTGATTGGTTCGATCACTTTTGGAGGCACTTTCTTCTCACACGTGTGGAGCAACAGCTAGGGCTTTTGGTGCGGATCTGTCTAGGGTTTCAACGCAGGTTTGACCAGCGTTGGCTTTGGTCAACGCTTGGTCCTTTGACCTCCAAACTTCACCAAAAGTCCGATTTCTGAAGGCCGCATTGGTTGGCACACATACCGAGGCTGAACGTTGACTTTGCCCTTGCTGCGTTGGCTTTTTGCTGCTGCTGTTTTGCGTTGACTGGACAACCTTGAATTTTGTTGACTTTGGGTTGACTTTATGGAGTTGTCTTGAGGGTTCTGTGACACATTTGGTTGGTTGACCTAAAGAAGACTTTGCTGGTTGAAGCATCATGTTGACTACCATAATGCCACCATTCTTCATCTCTGTTTGAAAAAATGTAAGTATATTATTGGGTTGTCTTTTGTCGATTAATTGGTATGTTCTATCAACATTTACTTTCATGTTTATGTGATTGCTATTTGGTATCAGGCCCTAGAAGTTTGAAGTAAATTTGCATCAAGCATACAACACTTTAAAAAATTTACATTTTTCCTCAGGAAATTCTGAAAAATAGGGTCCAATGATCCCTTTGAATATCTCAATCCATTATAGTTGTGTAAAAACTGAGCGAGGTTTTTGTAGATAAGTATGTTACCAACAAAAACCTCTTTCAGTTTTTGAAAATTCATTTGCACCTATTCGGCAACCGCATTTGAAAGCAATGATTAAAAATAGGAAAATTCTGGAAAATATGCCTTCAAAGATTCACTCATATATCCCAAACCATAATAGCTGTTAGAAATCTGAGAGAGGTTTTTTTAAATGGGTCCCTTTCGAAAAAAAACCTCTTTCAGTTTGGAGAAATTTGTTCTCATTTGTTTGTAAACCATGCTTGAAATTACTGTGCTGTATAGGGAAAAACATAGTTTTAACTAACCATTTTTCCAACTCGGTGCTAACTTTAATTGCCAACATTCACTATTGATTTGGCAGAAGTGGGATGAAATGGATATATGACGTGGAGGCGGGAGGTGACATGAAGGCACATGGTTGGCGGAAATAATTGATGTGTGAGCGCAGGAATGGAGCAGTACGTGGGAAAAGACACGTGGCGGGGGAGGTCATCGTGGTAGGTGCTTATTGACGCGACAGAAAAAGAGTCTGTGGTCAACGAAGGTGATGCTTTTCGAAGGGGTGTGAGATGAGCGAAAAGGAGAGGGGGTGTGCAAACTCCTATGGTGCTAATACGTTTATTGGTAGGTCCCGCCATTTCGGACCCCCGCCCCCCCTCGTAGACAAAGTGTGAAGGAGCTCGGGGGTGCCCAAAAACAATCCCTCGCCATTAATCCGGGCGGGGGTTGATCTCAGCCATCATATTTTATTCCAATGTTTAAAACATTACATAAAAACCATTATAACCTGTTGACCACACTTTGTCAACGACCCCATAGCAGTACAGCCCCATTTTTTCAAATGGGATTCATCATGTTCGAGGTTCACGCCATTCAGATTTCATCGACAGTTGACATTTTTATAAATGACGTAAACCCATTCTGCATGTTTATGATGTAAATGATCTAAGTAAGACCACCATGTATGTAACAACCTAGGTAAGCCCAGTATGTTGGTGACGATTTCTATCCTAGGAGGTTTTTTGTTTCACTGATTTACTTGTGTTTTTCGACACAAGTGATCGGCAGAGTTTTCCCCTCTAGCCTCACCCCAAAGCTAGGGTGGATTTTGTCATCAAGATGCTAAGCGAGTCCTAGTGTTTTCTATCGAGTCTTTGTAAAAGTAGTTTGGGAATAATCCTAGCTAATTGGCTAGATTATTTTATTACAAGCTACTTGGTCTACTAGATCATGTTTTGAGTCGCAGAATTGGGTAACTATTTGAGGGTCTATATGAATGGGTATTCCCCCTTCATGTGTTTAAATGTATTTATCTTATGTAAAAAGGGTTGGAAAAAATAATTAAATCCCCTCTCGGTCAATTAATTAAATTTTCTGGCCAAATTAATTAAAAAATCCTAAGCCAGAAATTTAATTAATTTTAGGTCCTAGGTGAGTTAAATTTCTTCAAAGGCAAAATTCGTTGGTCTTTAAAAAATGATTTTTTAAAGCTCCCATGCCAAGGGAATATTGAGAATTTCAAGAAATTTTGAACCCTTGGGCCTAGGTGGTTAAGTCAAAGTCAAAATTTTGAGGTAATTAACTCAGAAATATTATTTTTAAGTTAATTAAAATGGAATTAAATGATAAATTCGTTTTTCCTCAAATTTATAATTTCGACGGTCCAGATTAAAAGATGATCAAATCTTTTCGATGGTCGAGATTATTTTGACATGGATCAACCAAACTAGCCGTTGGAGATTTTGTCTTATAAATTAGAGGTCTTGGTATGACATTGACATCCGATCTTTGAATCGTGCACTTGTTCTTGGAAGCCCTTGTGATTTTTTTTTATGAATAAAGCACAAAGACTTTGGGGTTACAAACTTTGGTGTTCCTTTTCCAGGTCTATGTGGTGATTTATCTCTAAACTCTGCTACTTTATTTGACATTTTTATGGTTGATGGCCTTTATGGATTAATCTGCATACAAGTATCTTGTGCAGTTTTTTGGGTTTCTAAAATAACATTTTTGATTTGACAGAAAGATTAGTTATTTGTTTTTCTGAAAGGTCTCATGATTATTTTCTTAAATCTCTATCAATCTAAAGTTCAGATCTAAGTGTGCAGGGAATCTTTTTTAAGGTTTGAGCGTTTGGGGAAGTCTTCAGTTAGACCAACCGACTCTCAGATTTCGTAAATCTGAAAAAGCTCATTGTTTCCTAATTCCCAAAGCTATCTTACGAAATTGTTGTTTTTACAGGGTCTTCTGGGGCTTGTGCCTCTCTTAAAATTTTTTATCTTCTAAATTGTGTTGAAATGGGTTTAAATCTGGCCATGAGGGCCTCCAATCTGTAAATTAGCATTGTGAATTTGTTTTTACTTTTAGGATTTGAGGGTTTATTTTTGTATAGCTTTGATCTGATCTGGTTTGTGCAGGTTTTACAGGGATTCTCAGAATTTTTTTTTGATCTGAGCCAGATCTAGGCCCTGGAGGGTAAGATCTGGCCTCAGGATTGTTTTTGCTGGCAGATCTAAGTGTTATTTCGCTGCAGAGAATAAATCCCAGGTGCATTTGAATTCAACATTTTGAAAAATCTGAAGTGATACTGGCGAAATTTACTGTTGAATGAGGAAATTTGTGTGCCTGCAATTTGTATGTCTGAGCTTTCACGTCATCCGTACGGACGTTTCTCCCTCACATTTTCTTCAAACTCTGTCCATATGCTAGCCTTTACGCTCTTCCTGTCTGAATGTGCCTAGCTCCTCACGCTACAACATTCCGTACGCTGCCTCAATTCTCTGCTCCTGCCGTCGTCCATTCTTCCTCACCTCTTGCTTGCTCGCAGCCCATATTCCATCATGCCCTCGACCTTCCTTGCCGTCGACATCCGTCCCTTAACCTCTGCCGCTTAGCCCTTTCACGCAGCTCCATCGACCGGCACACATAAGCCAAAAAACCTCACGTCTATGCATTATATTTTTTTTAGTTTGGTTTCATTTTTTTTGTTAGATTTTAGATTTTAAATAGTTGAGCGTTAGTTTAGGTTCCAAGTTTAATTCGATTTTTCTTTTTTAAAACTTTTAAGTTTTAGTTAGTTTCGTTTGTGTTAGTTTTAGTTTAGGTTTTCAAACTTTTGATTTTAGCTTTAGATTTATTTTTAGGTATTGTCTTTAACTTTAGATTTAGTTGTATGTATATTGCTTAGTTTTATCGACTTTAGATAAAAAAATAAAAATATAAAAAGTATAAAAGAGGATTATCGACTTGATTTGTTTCTTGTAGCTGATGGGATTATGTCTCAGTCTCAAAAAGAGGATTGTTTTGAACAAAAACAAGTTCAAAATATTGTCTTTTTTGTTGTAATTCATCTCGCTGAAATTGTGACTCAAGTTGCAAAATTCAATCTTGTCTTGTGCATTTTGCAGAGAGGTTTGAATATCTGTGGGTGTCATCGTTGACCTTTACTATATCATGAACAATGGAGTGTCTCTAATAACTTAGTAATTTTGACCAGCTTGTCAAGCTTGGAAACTAAAAGTGTCACAAAAATGCACCTTCAATTAATATCTTAGGACACTTGTTGATGGAATGGGAATTTTCAATCTGCACACCAAATAGGCCATAGCTGTAATACTACAATTTTTTTTTTTGATACTGTTTTGTTACTGTCACTCAAACACTACAATGAATCTCGATCAAAAAATCAACATGAATATGCCATAGCTAGCATTAGTGTTTGCTTACATTTTTTAATTGGATGTGCTGATGCATTGGTGCTCTAACTCATATTTAAATGGTAAAAAGAAAATAAGCTTTACTCCCTGCTCCAATAAGCTTTTGGCAGGCAAGCCTTCTATGAAATATTCTTATTTTCAGCTGTAGCAATTGAAATTAGGCGCTTAAGATTTTCTCCACGATCAATCAATCTCTGTTCCCTGCGTAGCTGTCTCGTATTACTTTTCTGAGATGGTTTTCTTGATGTCTTCAGTGCTGCTTGTGATGATTTCCACAAATCCCCAGTAATCTTCAGCTTTCACATCCAATCCAAGCTTTGCATCGATGTCTTCTCGGCAGATATGAGAAGGAACTCACGAGCTGATGCACCCCTATAAGTGTGTAGGGAAGGTTGGATTCGCCTTTCGTTTGCTCTGAAAGCTTGCAGATTGCGGCGGAACCTTCTCTGGGTTGTTGATCTATATGATAAATGTTCTTTTGGGTTCCACGTTCAAGGAGGAATTGAAGGCATTCAACAGAATGAACCTAAATCCAATTTTAAATTCAATTATCCTAAATCCAATTTCCCCTTCATTGGAGCAACCTCCAGACAACCAGTTGCACCGAATACACAAGTCTACTATGGTCGAGTTTTGAGTTCAAACGTTTAACATGTTGATCGTTCAACAACAGCTGCTTGGGCTACAACTAATCTTGCAAAAGTGAGAATTTCAGAAATAATTTCAAAGACTGGTTTTGGAAGCTTTGCAATTAGTGACAACGCTACTTGTGCCGATGATGCGAGTAAAACAATGCTTTATTCTAGCAAGGATACTATGAATGACTCCAACCGTTATCTTCTGCAGAGGTGACTCTTCACCTTCTTTGACCCCTTTTATCAGATCATTGAAATTGACATGTAGAAAATGCTGATATCCATGACAAAGGAGTCCCTCATGGTGTCATTGGGGTGTGAAGATTGTGTTGGAGTTACCAGAGAGAGTAAATGTTGACTTTTGCTGACGACTCTCAAGAACCCTCCCCAGAATGTCTCGACATCTTAGCGCCGAGCAATCTCAATAGAAACACGACTCTCTATGTACAACACCAAATAGATTATATATAATACGGCTCCAAAAGATTTCAAACATATAAATGTTATGGCCATCACACATAAATATATTATGGCTCCATGTAGAAATTTTATGACCCACTCTGGTTTTCAGTTTCTCCTTATTTCTCCCATTAAGTTGAATGCCCATTCCCATAACCATACATTCAACAAGCTGGAAAAATAAATATTTTCTGAAAACACAAATTCTGTAAATTTCACAGTGCTGAAAATGCAGAAATAAAAACCTAGAAAATAAATCAGCCACACACAGAAAATCGATATGCTGATTTTTGGTAAATATGACCCTGGAAAAACCCCCTACAACTCTTGGGGAAAACCAGTTCGAAAACTCTTCTTTATTTCTGGAAAATGCTTTTATAGAGAAGTGAAATGTACAGGAAAAATTCAAGCAAACAATGTACAGACTTATCTCGTTTTCCTTGCTTGCCTCCACCTCGGAAAATGTGCCAAATTAGCAAAATATTCAAAACAGAAATTTATTACAGCAGTTAACAGCCTTGAAACTCGTGCCCAATACTTAGCTGTACGGTCGTACGGACTGTATGGACTGTACGGAAAAGTACAACAAAGCCTCCTCCTCGAAAATCATGCCTGTTGTCTCGAAAACTATGCACAGCAACCTCGAAATCTGTGCCTTTAGCTTGTTGTATTTTCTTCTCGATTTCTGTGTTGTCCCTCTCCTCGAAAACTGTGCCTCAAGCTACTGTATAGAAATTTGCCTCGAAAATAGTGCTGCTGTATGGATTGCTACCTCGAAAAGCATGCAGCCTCTTACTGCTGTACGGATTGCTGAACTCTTCCTCTCCTTCACCTTCTCAAGCTCAGAAATTTCTCCAGCTCTCTCTCCTCCTTCTCTCAATCTGCTCATGAAAGACTGAATGATCTTTTCCCTCTTTTCCTCCTTTAACCTAATCCTAAGTGACTTTTGGGGAATCCAATGGCTGAGATAGCTTTATATCTAGGGCTGAGATTAAATTTGCATTTAATTCTCACTTTCCTCTCTCCAGACCTGCTGGCTCGCTGCCTCCTCATAGCTAGAAGGGTCAGAGTCAACGATGTTGGCAACCATTGCCATATAGCTACAGAACCTCTTAGGTGGTCTGCTCTCTCTGACCGGTCTCTTCGGCCCAGCAACAGAAGTGGCCTCTCTCAAGGTATCCTGAAAGCACTTGGGCTTCCTCTTCCCTGAGCGCACTTCTCCCACCGGAGAATGAAACTCCTCATCCTCATCAGGAGTCTGAACTCCTAAATGTTTGTCTGCTGTCCTCTTGCCCGAACTTGAACCTGTAGATGCTGAAGTACTGTGTGAACTGTCCATTAGTGGACTACCTAGTGAACTGCACTGCGGACTGCTCTGCATGCTGCCCGAAGCACCACCCCTCTGACTCTACGAGCCAGTGCTCACTGATGGACCTGACACCGTAATCGATGTACCTCTTGATCCCTGCCCACTGGATCCCTGTGACTGACTCAGCTGCTCTTGAGGGTATGGCTGATCCAGATATTCTAACTCTCGTGACCTCCTGAAAGCTTGCCCTCCTCAAACTTCACATCCCGCTTGACAACAACTCTCCTCTGTGCAGGAATATAAATCCGAAAGGCTTTCGAGTTCTCACTGTAGCCCACAAAGATACCCTTCTTTGCGGTGGGCTCTAGCTTGGTCCTCTTCTCCTTGGGTACGTAGGAGTATGCAATACACCCAAAGATACGAAAATGACCAATATCAGGCTTCTTCCTAGAAAAAGCCTCCTTCGGAGTCACATGCCCCAAGGCACGATGTGGACTCCTGTTCTGCAAATACACAACAGTGTTGCAGGCCTCTGCCCACAAAAGCAATGGTAACCCCTGATCATGTAGCATGGCTTTGGCAGCCCCAACGACAGATCTGTTCTTCCTCTCCGCAACCCCGTTTTGCTGGGGGTTGTAAGGAACTGTGAACTCCCTCCTAATGCCTGCCTCCGCACAATAATCAACAAACTCATCAAGGGTGTACTCCCCTCCATTGTCTGACCTGACGGACTTTTTCGACCTTTTTGAGTCTCGACAAGAGTTCTGAACTCTTGAAACCGCTTGAAGACCTCACTCTTGGTCTTCAAGAAATAAATCCAGGTCCTCTTGGAGTGATCATCAATGAATAAAACATAGTACTCATATCCACTCAAGGAAACATGAGACATCCGATCGCTCACATCGGTATGAATCAAATCAAGTATCCCAGTCGATCTGCTGTCACTGCTGGAAAAAGGGGATTTGGCAAACTTGCCCATAGCACATCCTCTGCATGTATCAATGTGATCAGTACTAAAATCTGGCACACCTGTAGTGATCTCCCGCAATGTCCTCAAGGCTCCATGATACATGTGCCTCATTCTGCGGTGCCAAATCTCGCACAGCTCTGAACTGCTAGCTCTGCTGTCGGTACTACTGCTCAATGCCAAAAGGGGCTGAAACGCAAACTTGTACACCTTTGCATGGCTTACATCAATCACTCTAGCTGAATCAGCTGGAGCGCCCCTAGGATATATAAGCACCTGTCCTCTCCTGAACAATACCTCATACCTTTTGTCCTCCAATGCTGAGACGGATATAAGGTTCTTCCTCATCCCTAACACATATAGAACATTTGGCACTTTCAAGGGAGGTTTGGGTTCCCTATCAAATGTCAATGTCCCCACACCAACTGCTCTAACAATGCTGTCATCTCCGAGTACTACCTCTATATCAGTGCCACTCTCTGAAAGCTCCGAGAAGTATTCACAAACTCCTGTCATATGACGTGAAGCCCCACTGTCAACATACCAAATATCTGAAGATGCTCCGCTAGTGGGGGGAAATGCACACTCCTTCTCACCCTCTGTGGCAGGTGATCCTGCACTAGTGGACTCACAAGCAATGAACCCAAACTCCCAGTAAAAGCTCTCCGAAAAGTTCTCTATCTCTGTTGATGCTACCATGGTCTTGTTCTTCCCCTTCTTCTTCTTCTCCGAACACACAACTGCATAGTGTCCCATCCTCTGACAATTCCAACACTTCACCTTGGAATAGTCCTCCTTGTTCAGCTGCTTACCTTTACCTTTGCCTTTGCCCCCACCACCACTTGTGGAAGCTTGCTTCTTTCGTTTTCCTTTCTTGCCCCTTGCTACTAGTGCTAAATCCTCATCCTCCTCAACTAGTTTGGCTGCCCCAAGCTGGTCCTTTCTGATTTCATTCTTTATGCAATCATCCCACAACCTCTCCCAAGAGAGAAGGGTCTCACGTGCAACAATCCCATCAGCAAAGCTCAGCCATGAACTGGGAAGGCCATTCACTGCAATCCACACCAACTTAGTGGGTGGAATGACCTCTCCAACTGTTGCCAACTCATCTCTCACATTAGTGATCTTTGTGAGGTATGCAATAGCACTATTAGTCTTTGCCATCTTAATGGCCTTCAGCTTCTCCTTTAGTACCATTTTCCTGTTCTCATTGGTACTCTGGTAGAGATTGGTCAAGGCTGTCCACATCTCATGAGCAAGTCTCTTTCTTCTCACATGAGGAATGCAATGGTTTTTAATACCATCTAGAATCAGTCCCTTACCCTTGTTATTCTTCTTGTTAAAGTCTGCCAACTGAACAACATCAGTAGACACATTCACAAGGTGCTATTGGGTACTCACCATTATACCTTAGACTTCTACCTCCTCAAAGATGCTCTGCATTCTTTCCTTCCATATACTGTAGTTGCTATGCCCATCCAACCTATCCTCCACCCTCAAGCCCAAAGACATGCTTGCTGTCCTAATAAGTTGAAAATGACACTGCTGTGGTAAAGGTTTTGTTTTATGTGTGTAAAATCAGCTTGTTGTAAATTTTCTCTTTGCTGTCCCAAACTGCAATTTTCAGCAAACTAGCTCTGATACCATGTAGAAATTTTATGACCCACTCCGGTTTTTAGTTTCTCCTTATTTCTCCTATTAAGTTAAATGCCCATTCCCATATCCATACATTCGACAAGCTGGAAAAATAAATATTTTCTGAAAACACAAATTCTAGAAATTTCACAGTGCTGAAAATGTAGAAATAAAAACTCAGAAAATAAATCAGCGATACACAGAAAATTGACACGTTGATTTTTGGTCAATATAACCTTGGAAAAACCCCCTACAACTCTTGGGGAAAACCAGTTCGAAAGCTCTTCTTTATTTCTGGAAAATGCTTTTACAGAGAAGTGAAATGTACAGGAAAAATTCCAGCAAACAATGTACAGACTTATCTCGTTTTTCGTGCTTGCCTCCACCTCGGAGAATGTGCCAAATCAGCAAAATATTCAAAACAAAAATTTATTACAGCAGTTAACAGTCTTGAAACTCGTGCCCAATACTTAGTTGTATGGCTGTACGAATTGTACTGAATGTACAGAAAAGTACAATAAAGCCTCCTCGAAAACCGTGCATTCTGTCTTGGAAACTGTGCCCAGCAACCTCGGAATCCGTGCCTTTAGCTTATTGTACCTTCTCAATTGCTGTGCTGTCCCTCTCCTCGAAAATTGTGCCTCAAGCTACTGTACGAAAATCTGCCTCAAAAACAGTGTTGCTGTACGGACTGCTGCCCTTGAAAAGTGTGCAGCCTCTTGCTGCTGTACAGACTGCTGAACTCTTCCTCTCCTTCACCTTCTCAAGCTCAGAAATTTCTCCAGCTCTCTCTCCTTCTCTCAATCTGCTCATGAAAGACTGAATGATCTTTTCCCTCTTTTCCTCCTTTAACCTAACCCTAAGTGACTTTTGGGAATCCCTGAATCCAATGGCTGAGATAGCTTTAGATCTAGGGCTAAGATTAAATGTGCATTTAAATCTCACTTTCTATTTTTTAATTCACCCCACTTTAATAAAGACCCTCTTAGTCATTTATTTCCAAAGTCACTTTTCACTTTCTAATTTCACATTGACTTTATTAAAGTCACTTTAAAATTAGACTTAGTAACTTTATCACTTAAAGTCACTTTTAAATTAGATTTGACTTTATAACTTATAAAGTCACTTCAGGAGAAAAAGTGAAATACATTTGAACACTTTTCCCTAGGCCAAAGATCAAAGCCTTAGGGAACCACCTGTCCTCTGGTAACCAAATTTCAACACTCCATTCATACGCACTTTCATACAAACCATTTAAATAAAATGACCATCACACAGGTAATCTCTTCGCTGCATATATAAGCTTCACATCAACAATGCATACCATACATACCAATTGACTAAGGCAACATGGATGAGCAACACAGGTAAATCAATGGTATAGTTGAATGGTAGTCAAGCAACAATGCACTACACAACTATAAACAAACCATGTGTAGGAGCCACACATAGTAGTGATTTAACGCAAAATTGAATTCACAATCCTCACACTGTTCATTTTCATTAACGCAACCTACCATCCAGATTAACACATGGTCCATCCTTTCAACACAACACGGTTACCATTTGCAAACACACCAACATACCTTCTTTATAGTGATAGGAGTTCACCGCAACATAGAACATTCAATGGTATTCACTTTCATTCAATGCAGGTCTTTACTTACATTCAACGCACAAAACTTAACGCTCCAAGTCTTGCAGTTGGACAAAGGATAAAGGAGTTATTGTGACAGAGCTGACAGAGAATGCAACTAGAATTTAGCTAAAATGCAAGACTGATAACATAACTTGCATGCATAGAGAGGCCACGAAACCAATGGCTCAAATCGGAGCAGGGTAGGAGTACGCCAACTCTGATACCATGTTAAACAACACACAATAATGGACAACAGATAAGATAAAACCTTGAATACATATCATTCATAATGATATACAATTTTATACAAGTCTAGTGACCCTTGATTTCCTATTCCAAGTCGTCTCTTTGATAAGGAGCATATCTTGGGTGTCCAATCTTGTTTTTAATGAATTAGCATTTATTTACCTCTTAATGATGAGTCAACTTCGTGCTCATCAGGGTTGGGACATCCAAGTGTTCCTTTATTATGTGATGGAGCATCAAGTGCTCAGGATCAAGCTCATGTTAGGCTTTTGCCCATGTGCTAATTAATGTCCTGTCCATCTTTTGCATTTTAATTTTCTTTTTCATTCGTTGTAGCCATTTTATGCTTTTTCCTTTCTTTCAACGACATCAACCTCGAGGGCAATGTTTTTGGCCCAGACTCAAGGATGTGGATATGAGAGTGCCAATCCCAATGAAACAATGACAACAAACCCAAAGGATGGATATGGAATTTGGGGAATGGTGGAAAGTGGTAAGTATGGAAAAGTTATGGACGCGCTACATCAATCCAAGTCTCCCAAGTGGTTCCCTCCTGTAACCCTAAGGCCTCAGAGGAGGTCCCATTGGACTGGGGTCAAAAACTAACGTTCTTGGTAATGTGAGAGAACAAATTTACAATCAAGATCAGTCAGTCATCGAGATCACCCCTTGATCCATGTTAGAATGCCCAAAACATTAAGTGAAAGCACATGATTGCAAGATGGTTAAAGTACTTATTGAATGGCGATCCACCTTTCTTCAAGAGGAATGCAGGATGTGAGAGCTGTTTGATCAGTGCAAATGGTGGAGGAAAATGGCATATCATCATGTACTAAGCAAACGTAGGGCTGCTGGTTGGCTTGGCTTCCTAAAGGAGAAAAAGTTTCTCCTATGGGATTACCCACTTTTTGGTGGGTAACAATATACACTTGGTGTAATCTAATAACACTTATTAATGCTAACAATTTTATTATTTTGCTTCATCTTACCATGGTGGACATGATTTTTCTTCATACAAGTGTTGTCATCTCTTGGGTCAAGTCATACCACTAGTGATTTGGTTGATGTAACGTGTCTCATATCCCAAACCATGACTAACACTTTACATCTTTTCCATTCACTCCCATTCCATTGATAAAAAATTGTCTTTGCTTATGTTATGATATGTCATTTTTAAGGTTCGAAGCAAAGTAATGAAGACCCATGTGTAAGATCCTTCAATGTCAAGAGTGAAAGTGCTCAAGGTAGTTGTAGCATAAAAAGTTAAATGCAAAAAAAATAAAAATTCTAAATCACGTCACTAAAATAATAAATTCCCTTACTGCCAAGTCCTATGCTTAATAATGCATATGAAAGAAAGAACTATGAAAGAAAAAGAAACAAAGAAAGGGGTAGTAAAACAAAGCGTTCAGGTGGTAACTCTAATCTTAACACACCTTCATGAAGGCCATCATGCAATTGATGAAGATTCCTAGCTCTTAAAAGCTAGCTACTAACTTATCCTTTCAAACATTATCCATCATATTACCTACTACTAACTTAGTGATCTTGAAAATACTTCTTTGTTTTGGGATTTATCACATGTTAAGGTTTTTTTCTGTCAAGGTAAAACTTAGTCATATTCTAACCTGCATGATAGAGTACTACTAGGTACTGCATTTGATTTCTTGATTTGATTGAATTAACCTTCCAGACTACAGGACTAAACAATTTAAAACCGAAATGTCAGCAATCTTTAAACATTCCACACAGTTAAAAACCAGAAAACCCATTTCATCAACAATGGATTGCAAAAGCATATGCAATGAATACAATTTATCTTAGATACTAGTTTGATGGTTAATTCTAGAAGGATATTTGTGTGTTTCTTTTTGCTGCTAAGTGTTCATCTCTTCTATTTTTTGGCAGTGTCTAAGAAGAGAGAGAAACAAGAGACTCAAACTTCAAAGAATGCTCAGTTTCGTGCTATACTACCAAGTCCTGATATCCTTTCTTATATCAGCAATAATGTATGTATGTATGTCTTGGCTGTTTGTCGTTTTTTGTTTTTTCAAATTTTTGTTGATGTTAGTCCTTTAAGTTTAATGTGCAGTATATGTATGCATATTTTCATTGTTTTTAGCAATAATTAATCTCCTGTTATCTCTGTCAGCTTATAGGTCGTAGGCGTTCAAAAGAGTTGATGGACGCAGGCTATAATATCAAACTTTCCGCTTCACTTGATAACATTCCTTTTTCAGAAAGTACAGAACGGGAACCAATTGAGGAAAATGTCTGTTTTTTTCTTCTCAATTTCATCTCTCTACAGATGTAATATTTGGAATTTGCAAGCTTTCACGCACTCACATATGAAGCAAAGAAAGATGATTTTTTAGACCTTGCTAAGTGTATCTTGTCTTTTCCAAATTTATAACACATAAAATGCGAGAAAGGATACATTTAGAAATTCTACTGAGTTTGTGGGAGCTATTAATCAAATGGTCTAATCACCTCCCATTTTTCAAGTGAAAAGATGCTTGATGTAATTAGAACAGCTACATACAAGTGAACAGAAAAAGTGTTTGACTAAATTAAACAACGAAATACCTTCCTAGGAGGGACACAGGATCTTTCTTTGTTCATTCCATATTACCAATCATGACTATAAATACAAGTCTGAAAGTGAGCATCTTATATTCCTAAAGATGGTCCTCATTTTGCAGGTGTGTTTTCATAGACATACCATATACTTCTAGTTACACCATATTTGTTCACCAGAGCTCATTTCCTTCATTCTGGCATGTCTTGTTTTCTGGAGTTATCAGCTGTCAATAGTTGTTATGTGCTTGTTGATTAGAATGTTAACTGAGTTATCTACTTGTATATATTTTTCTTAATGTAAATTGGTTTTGTCCACCACAGCCATAATCTCTCACACTGACGCTGTACCCTGAAGATATCTGAAATTGCCCATTTGTAACCTATCATGATAATTTGTACCAAAGATGCTGCTTTAAGGTTGATGCTTTTTTTATTATTTATAGATAGTTCGATGTTGTAAACAGGTATTGAAGAAGTTTGTAAATATGTATGTAAATGATTTTAACAAAGGAATTCCTTGGTCAAGTACAAAAAAAGATATTTGAAGAAACGGTTGTCTGAATGAGATATGTGAAATTATGCCCTTGAAAGCAATTCCCTAGAATGTTTTTTCAGATTTTGAGTGTTTTAAGAATGACATCTTGTCTTTCTCCTGCAGGTGTTTAGAAATAAACTACAGTTTTTTGCTGCTGCAAAGATTTCCTCATCTTTCCCACCAGCTAATCTGCCAGAAATAGCCTTTGCAGGTAAATTTCTTACGAAAAACTATTTTTGCAGCACCCGAGAATATTTCTTACATAAAATAATGCAAATTTGCTTAATTTAGGGTTAATTATTATTGCTTTTACAAGTACTGGAAAATTCTCAACATCCATCCAAATAAGATAAAAATCTATACCTGTAAGCTAAGATGGCTTGTTTCTCAAATCCTCTCTTGGTGCGCTCTGCAACCCAGGGTGTAAGAGATGTGTCGCACCCATGGGAATCTCATTTAATTAAAATAAAAAACTGTTGATGTCCATTGTGTAACAATAAAAAAGAGAAAAAGGAGCTGACAATTTATTAACTACCACAATGTCGAAAAACTAGCATAGAAGCGAGGTGCTCTCTGCAATGTTGATTTTTCATAGCTTGGGTAGGACCTTGGTACTTATGCATAGGGCCTTGTGTCTAGACATGCAAAAGTCACCTACATTCTGTCGAGAAATAAATAGGGCTTAGATTTGAGTGATTTCTTTTTAACTTGATAATTGCTTGTGATCTACTTTTGCTTTTTTTATTATTATTTATAATTAGCTTCTTCTTCTCTGATTATTAAGGCATTCTTCTCATCAAACAGGTACAAAAACATGAATATCAATAGAACAAGTGGACACAGCCTACAGGATGTAGGCTGCTAGCCAGGGTCAAACCACTCCTAGAGAGGAAAACCCACAAAAATCTCTTCGCGTCTTATAGAATCTTCAAATGGCGAATTCCATGACCCTTAGACTCAAGACCAAGTCAACCTTCTTTGAGGATGTGCTTTTCTTCACCAAGTCAAACCCAGTCAAATCTCTTCCAATTGCACAACTTCGATCCCTAACAACAAATTTCAGCCCTTACTGCAGACATGCAATTTTCGGCACCCTGCAATTAGCTGCAACTTCACACGTGTGGATGAATTAGGGCTTTTTAGGCTTCCTCGTTCCTTCACTTGGGCTGCTTCTTCTTCGAAGGCTAGTATGTGATCAAATTGACTTTCTTTCCTTGGATTTCGTCCCTTCTTCTCTCCTTTAGAAACTTTGACCTTGTAGCTGCCAAACACCCAAGCCTCTTTCACACATGTAAGAGATAGAGAGAGAGAAAAAATCGAAATTCTTGTCTTTCTTCTTCCTTCTAGACCTTTGCTTGCCTGATTGCTTCTTGTTCTTGTTTTCTTGAGTGAATGAGTGAGTCAGTTCCAAAGGAGGTCGAATGATCTCTTATATATAGGCTTCCAAGGAGGACAAATAGTCCTAATTAGGCCGACTTCTTCACTGCCACGCTGACTTGGTCTTGGAGGGGTAATTTGACACTATGGTGATTGGTCTCAAAATTAATTCTTTTGACTTGTTACAAGATGCCCAATGGGGCTTTTTACATATGAAAATGACTCTATAGATCTCTTGACTCTATGACAAACCCTAGAATCACACAATGGGTGCTTGACCTAAAAATAAATTGACTTTGAGCATGAAACCCATGCTATAATTTTTCTTTTCTCTTTTACATCAAATACATAAAATCAAGATTACATAAGACATTATGAAGACCGCACCTAGTTACATATTTCAACACTCCCTCTTAACTAGGGAGGTATTTATAATGGTACAAGGACATTCTCATACTGAAGAGATCTCATAAGAAGAATCAAATTGGTAAGCCATCTCACATGCTATCCTTTCAACTTATATCAATGCATCTCATCATATCAACCAACATTGTCATTTAGCAAGGCCTTGACTAATAGCACTATCTCTCCACTAGATTAGAGCACAATGCTGGGGAGACAATGACTTAAAGACAACTTCATCATTGTCTCTCAAGGCACATACCCCATCCAGATGTTCATAAGGTATGTCCTTTTAGTACCATTCTTATCTTGGATTTACACATCCTCAAGGAATTTCCTCTTTGACTACTCTTACCTATTGGATGCCCTACCTCATCTTCAAAGAGTATCAGAATTCATATGCTTACTCAATACTCCATTCTTTCCTCATAATGTGAAGACAAGAATGATGTGTCTATCTCTCCCTCTCAACTAGGGACGAGATATCAACCAATCCAGAGTTGTTTCTCAAATACACAAGCTTTTTGTTAGGAAGAGCTTTTGTCAAAATATCAACTACCTGCTCATCGGTGGAGATATATTGTAATTGTACCACCCTATCTTTTACCAATTTTTGAATGTAATGATACTTCGTGTTTATGTGCTTCGTGTTTGAATGGAATATGGGGCCTTCAGACAACCTTATGCAATTTGTGTTGTCACAATGTATAATTGTAGGGTCCAATGGTCCTTTGAATAAATTGGACAACAACAACTTAATGAAACAAATTCTATACCAATCTCACATGCTGCAATGTAATCAAACTCAACACTACTCAATGCAACTGATTCTTGCTTTCTAATCATCCAGGAGATCATAGAGGATTTCCAACTAAAACATTCTCCGGTAGTGCTTCTTCCATCTGTCTCACTGCCTCCCCAATCTGAATCTGTATATCCCATTAGACGGATATTGTTCTTTCCACCATACTTCAGGAAATAATGTATAGTCCCTCAGAAATATCTCAATATATGTTTCGCTGCTATCTAGTGGTCATGTCTAAGCTCTATCTGAAATTGACTGAGTATATTCACTACAAAACAAATTTCGAGACATGTGTTGAAAAGATACATCAGAGAGCTAACCAATTGTCTATAACTTGTAGGATCCACAAGGCCTGATTCTAAACTTCTTAACCTCTTAAGATTTGTAACAATGGGAGTTGTGATCGGTTTGCTATCCATCATGCAAAACCTTTGTAGCATCTTAATTACATACTTTCCTTGACCTAGATACATTTCACTTGATTTCTGCCAAACTTCCAACCCCAAGTAATAGTGCACAAGCCCTAGATCCTTCATATCGAATTCTGCTAACAAATGTTTCTTGCATTCTTGAATACGACTTTCCACACCTGTTATGAGAACGTTATCCACATATAAAAGAATGATCACTGTTTCACCCTTCAATACTTTGATATAGAGATTTGGATCTGCAAAACTCTTTGAAAAATCAATCCTTAGTAGATATGTATCCATCCCAACTTACCAAGCCCTTGGGGCTTGTTTAAGGCCATAAATTGCCTTATTCAACCTGCAAACATGAGTTTCTTTACTATGTACTTAGAATCCCAAGGGTTTCTCAATATATACTTCTTCATCAATGGTGCCTTCAGGAAAGCTATCTTCACATCCATTAGATGGATGTTCTGTGAGAATTCCACAACTTGGAATCCTATTGCATCAACTAATTAGATTTATTCTATTTGTTAATTTACTGAAAAAATTATTTATTGTTTTCTACGGTTAATATTGAAATCAATACACTGCAACCTTCACAAAATAAATATAGCAGAATAAAGATAATGCAGGAAAGATAGAAATACTCACACAAATAATTCAGTTATTTTTGGACAAAGTCCCCGTAAAATCCCAACTTGGGAAAACCGGTGTAGCAACTGAGGGTTTGTATATTATGCAGTAGTAATTTATGAGGACAAGTCTATGGTTGCTGTAAACCTAGCAAACCATACAAAGTAAATCTGGCAACAAGTTAGTGAGAAAAATCTCACTCTGCACTGCGCAGTCATTGCGTCAGCCTACGCAATACTGCGTCACACAGCTAGGAACTGCATCACCTTCGCTATCTGATCAACTGTTGTCTGGAAACCTGACCCTACTGGCCTCCGGGCTTTCACTTCGGCCTCTGGCACTGAATTAGCTCTATCTCCTAGCAAAAACAAAATCTCCTCCTGATGCTCTGCACTGCCTCTGAGCTGCCTCTCTGCTTTGCACTCACTGGATTTGGAATAGCTTCCTTCGACCTTACTATCCCGACCCCTCTCTCACTGCAACGAGCTCAATAGCTCTCTCTCCGGCAACTCACCACTGCTACTCAAGAAGTCGATTTGCTAGTGAATTCGATCTCTTCAAGTGTGTTCTCCAAGTGCCCATCAAGTTCTTCTTATAATCTCTCGTTGAGACTTCAACGACCATGATTAAAACTTAATCAATGGCTAAGATTAACTAAGACTCGATCCATGCCTTTTTTTAGAAGATTCACACTTGACTTAATTAATACCTTTTAATTAATCGAATTTCCTAAGTTTAGACTTAGTAAATATTAAAAACTAATTAATTATTTTAATTAAGCCATCTCTAGGTGGATTTTCCCCAAATGATTTCTAGTTCTTGGAGAATACATGTGTCTTAGCCTCTTTGCAAAATCTCAAGGCTAGAGCACATCCGATGCTACAAAAATCAACACATCCTCTTAGCGAGGAATGTGCTTTGGTACTGCTGCCCTCCTAATAAAAATACTCTGATTCCGTACCATCTCCTCCTGCGCTGCTAATGTCTGGCTCTACTGCCCACCAACTACTGCACAACTTGGATTCTGTGCTACATCTGTGCTGTTGCTGACCCTGCATACTGCTGCTGCCAGCTACTGCATCTGCACTGCAACTATCTCTCATATGCTGCTGCTGCAACTGAGAGATGCCCATCATACTGAACCAACCGTGTTCAGTTTGATGCATCTGTTACCCAAGTCCTGATTGCTGCTAGTCTCCGCGTTGTCACTGAAGCCTCTGCGCCGCTTTTGACTCTACATTGTGCCATCTGCACTATTGCCAACTCTGCACTATGCTGCTCAGTCTTTGACCGCTACTAGCTACTGCATTTGTCAATCTGGCACCTGATTGCAGTAACTGTCACTGGTCCATCTTGTTACTGCTGTTATGGGCTCCCATAACAAGGTATTGATCCAAGAGGTGGACTCCTTAAGGATCTTGCCCATTTGTAGCTCTCTGGGGCTACAAAACCAAATCACCCCACTTCACCCCTGGAGGCATGTCAGTGATCATGGAAAACTCTTCCTCCAGTCTGGAGGACAACCTGTATATCTTAGCGGATGCAACCTGCTGATCCTGCTTCTCTTTGTCCCTTTTTCTGAGCGGACACTGGGTGCTGTAGTGACCAAGTTCACCACATCTGAAGCATTTCACCTTTGAATTGTCCTTTTTTCTTCTGCGTTGCCCTGCTACCCCTTTGATGCAAGGATTGTGTTCTCCTCCTCCTATACTTCCTTCATCCCAATGCTGCTGATGCCTCCTATGGTGCTCTTCACCAAGTCTCGCCTCATCTCCTCCTGATGCAGATCTGCCCACATTCTGTCCCAGTTTGGCAAGTTTTCTCTACCAGGATACTCTGGACGAATACTTGCCACTCCTCTGAAACACTATTCAGAGCAAATCATACGAACTTTGTAGGCTGGGGTGTTGACCCAACTGTAGACAACTGATCCCAGACATCCCGAAGTTTAGTAAGGAAGGGATCTATACGCTCCCCTTTCTGCATCCTGGTACACCTCAACTTCTCCTCCAAATACAGCTTCTACTGCTTGGAAGATCCTTGGTACAATGTAGCAAGGGCATCCCACATCTGCTTGGCGGTATCTTTGTTAGCTATGTGCGATACTACGTGATCTCGAACTCCATCGAGGATGAACCTCTTTGCTTTCGCCATCTCCTTTTTGTAGGTCTTATGCTGATCTGGGTTCATGGGTACAACTACCACTTAACTGATATAGGTTTTAAGATCATATTCGTCTAGAAGATAAGAAATCCTGGCCTCCCAGATCACATAGTTTGCTGAACCGTCTAATTGGTCCTGATCTCTCAACCCTACCGATGCCATCTCGCCTAAAATGTCAAACTCTACCTCTTCTCCTCTGCGCAGCTGCTGACTAGCTCTACGCACTCCCTGTTGGAGTGGGTAAATATGTTCACGACTATTGCTGCTTTGCGTGGAGAATTTGAACTTCTTGGCTAGAATTTCCCTGAGGAAAGAATTCCCTCAGTGTATGCTCTTCCTTCCTTTTGACGCTATTTTGCTCTAGCAAACTACTGCGGAATAACTGCGTCCTTGCTGAAGATCTGGTCTATAAGAAAAACGTTGCTGCTCCCTCTGCCTCTGAAAATCTTCGATTTGGAAATTTTCATACTTTGTCGACTCACTCGGAGAAATAATTTCTTCTCGAAAATCTGTCCTCCTGGCAATGGACTGCGCAACCTCCTGGGGTTTTGAACAGTTGCTTATGCAGTGCCTTAGAGCTCCCTCTTTCCTTCTGCAACTGATCTCTTCCTGCTTCTCCTGCGCTCTGATACCATGTGAGAATTCCACAACTTGGAATCCTACTGCAGCAACTGATTAGATTTCTTCTATTTGTTAACTTACTAAACAAATTAATTTACTGTTTGCTATGGTAAATATCAAAATTAATACTCTACAGTCTTCACAAAATAAATACCGCAGAATAAATACAATGCATGAAAGATAGAAACACACACACAAATAACTCAGTTACTTTTGGACTAAGTCCCCGGAAAAACCCAACTTGGGAGAACCGGTGCAACAACTGAGGGTTTGTATATTATGTAGTGGTAATTTCTGAGTACAAGTCTATGATTGCTCTAAATCTAGCAAACCATATAGAGTAAATCTGACAAGTTAGTGAGAAAAATCTCACTCTGCAACTGGCGATCCAACACTGATCTGGGCTCCGGATGAGCTTCTCTGTGCTGCCTCTGTGCAGTCACTGCGTCAGCCTATGCAGTACTGCGTCACATAGCTAGGAACTGCGTCACCTTCACTATCTGGTTAGCTGCTGTCTGGAAATTTGACCCTCCTGGCCTCCGAGCTCTCACTGCGGCCTTTGGCACTGAATCAACTCTGTCTTCCAGCAAAAATGGAATCTCCTCCTGAAGCTTTGTGTTGCCTCTCTGTGACACTTGTTGCCTCTGTGCTTTGCACTCACCGGATCTGGAATAGCTTCCTCCGGCCTTACTATCCCTGCCCCTCTCTCACTGCAACGAGCTCACTAGCTCTCTCTCCGGCAACTCAGCATTGCTACTCAGGAAATCGATTTGCTAGTGAATTTGATCTCTGCAAGTGTGTTCTCTAAGTGTCCATCGAGTTCTTCTTATAATCTCTCGTTTAGACTTCAACAACCACGATTAAAACTTAATCGATGGCTAAGATTAACTAAGACTCGATCCACGCCTTTTTCTAGAAGATTCGCACCTGACTTAATTAATACCTTTTAATTAATCATATTTCCTAAGTTTAGACTTAGGAAATATTAAAAACTGATTAATTATTTTAATTAACCCATCTCTATGTGGAATTTCCTTAAACGATTTCTAGGTCTTGGAGAATACAGGTGTCTTAGACTCTCTGCAAAATCTCAAAGCTAGATCACATTCGATGCTACAAAAATCAACATGTTCCATCACATAGTTTCTTCCAAAGAGATTAACTATCTTATTGTTGTGTAAGTTGCTGTAGGAGCAAATGTCTCTTCATAGTCAAGACTAAATACCTTCTTGTTGAGAGAAACCCCTAGCCACAAGCCTTGCTTTGTACTTTTCAATACTTCCATCTATTGCATGCTTAATCTTGTAGAGCCATTTGGAAGTTACAACATATTTGTCATTCAGCCTAGGAACGATTTCCCAAACTCCATTTTTCATTATAGTTTGATATTCTTCTTTCATGGCATCTTTCCATTCTTGATGTTTGACAACTTCTTCAAAAGAGGATGGTTCTACTTCAATCAATTTTGTCATATAGGGTGCATACCCTGAATATCTTTTAGGCTTTTTACTTTCACTGAATGTTCCTTTAGTTGCAACATGTCCTTCTGCTTCTTGAAGAGTTGATGTTAACCAAGTGGGTCTCTTACGATTTTCAAGGATTATGACTTGCTGCACAGGTTCATTGGGACCTTCTTCTTCATGATTAGGTATGGTACCATCTACTTCCCTTGGACATTCTTTGAATGTAGGTAGTTCTTCATCATTAGAATCAATAGGGAGATCTTTAGACTTCTTGTAGGCAATGTTCTCATAAAAATTCAGATCTCTACTTACTTGAATTTTGTGACCTTCCTTAATGTAGATTCTATATGCCTTTGATGAGGCACTATAACCAACAAATGTGCCCTTCATGCTTGTAGGATCCATTTTCTTCCTTTTATCCTTTGGAATGTGAATGCAGATAGGGTAGGAAAATATTCGAAGATGATCTACACTAGGCTTTCTTTTGGTAATGCTTCTTCAAGAGTCATGTTGTCAAGTATCTTATTGGGAATTCGATTTTGAATATAGACTGCTGTTTTGGATGCTTCACTCCATAGGAATTGAGGTAAGTCTTGATCATGTAACATAGCTCTAATGCATTCTTCAATTGTACGATTATTTCTTTCTGCTACCCCATTTTGTTCAGGATTGTATGGAACTATCAACTCCCTCTTAATTCCAACCTCCTTACAGAAAGCAGTGATTTCTTTTGATGTTTATTCCCCTCCATTATAAGATCTTAGCACTTTTATCTTCCTTTCTGTAAGATTCTCCACTTCTACCTTGAATTCTTGAAATTTGTCAAATACTTCATCCTTGGCCTTAAGAAGATAAATCCAAGTCTTTCTTGAGTGGTCATCAATGAAAGTTACATATTACAAATGACCTCCAAGAGGTTTTGTAGCCATAGGACCAAAAACATCAGAGTGAATGAGATCTAGAATTTTCGTAGATCTTGTAGTACTGCTCCCAAATGGTTTCTTCACATTTTTGCCTAATGAACATCCCTTACAAATTCCTTCATGCTCTTCCTTTAGTTTAGGGATGCCATTCACCATAGAGTTTATGGATGGTAAGATTTTGTAATGAAGGTGTCCAAACCTTCTATGCTAGAGTTCACATGGATTGATTTCAAGGTGAACTAAGGTTTGAGAGGGAGGTGTGAGTAATTTGTAAAGCCTTCCCTCATGAATCCTAATGATTTTTACATCATGAATGTTAGAGCCCTTACCCCAAACCATAACTTTTCCATCTACAAAAGAAATTCTGTCACCTTTATCTTCTAGACAAGAAATGAAAAGTAAAATTTTCTTCAAACCTAGGACATATAGGATGTTGTTGAGATGTATGTTCCCTCCATCTTCCGGCTGCAACGTGGTTGATACAATTCCTCTGACTGCATAGCTCTTCTTGACTCCAAGCTTGATTGAATGAGAATATATTCCTTTTGATAGGGTTCTTAGTTGTCCATGTTCACTTGTCATATGTCTAGAAGCTACACTATCAATTATCCATATGTTGTCATCCTCAAAAGTACTTGTAGCGCTGAGAATAATCCTTTGTTCTTTGTAGTGGAAGTCTTGGTCATATAATTCTTGATAGATAATAAGAGATCCGCAAATTCTTTGATGCTGTGCTTGAAATGACTTGTCATTATAGAAAACTGCTTCAATGAGAACTTCAAAGACTTCTTCAAGGATGTAGTGATTTTCATTATGCCCTTTGTCAACTTTAGCTCTAATACCACGTTGAGAAATCAATAGGACTTAGATTTGAGTGATTTTTTTTTAACTTGATAACTGCTTGTGATCTACTTTTACTTTTCTTTATAATTAGCTTCTTCTTCTCTTATTATTAAGGTGTTCTTATCACCAAACAAATACCAAAACATGAAGATCAATAGAACAAGTGGACACAGGATGTAGGCTGCTAGCCAGGGCCAAAACCTCTCCTACAGAGGAAATTCCACAAAAATGTCTTCTCTTCTTATAGAATCTTCAAATGGCGAATTCCAAGACCCTTAAACTCAAGACCAAGACCCTTCCAAGACCAAGTCAACCTTCTTTGAGGATGTGCTTTTCTTCACCAAGTCAAACCTAGGCAAATCTCTTCCAATTGAATAACTTTGATCCCTAGCAACAAATTTCAGCCCTTACTAAAGACCTGCAATTTTTGTCCCCTACAATTAGTTGCAACTTCGTGCATGTGGATGAATTAGGGCTTTTTAGGCTTCCTCCTTCCTTCGCTTGGGTTGCTTCTTCAAAGGCTAGTATGTGATCAAATTGACTTTCTTTCCTTGGATTTTGTCCCTTCTTTTCTCCTTTAGAAACTTTGATCTTGTAGCTGCAAAAAACCCTAGCCTCTTTCGCACGTGTGTGAGATAGAGAGAGAGAAAAAACGAGATTCTTGCCTTTCTTCTTCCTTCTAGAAATTTGCTTGTCTTCTTGCTTCTTGTTCTTGCTTTTTTTGAGTGAATGAGTGAGTGAGTGAGTTTCAAAGGAGGTCGAATGATCTCTTATATATAGGCTTCCAAGGAGGGCGAATAGCCCTAATTAGGTCAACTTGGTCTTGGAGGGGTAATTTGACATTTTTGACTCAAAATCAATTCTTTTGACTTGTAACAATATGCTCGATGGAGTCTTTTACATATGACAATGAATCTATAGATCTCTTGACTCTATGACAGACCCTAGAGGGACATAATGGGTGCTTGACCTAAAAACTATGTTGCTAAGAAACGTGGGTTCGGGGACGGGGACAGGGACGGAGACGGGAACAGGTACGTCACTTTTTGAAACAGGGTGCGTGGGTTCGTCGTGGGTATATTATAATATATGTATATATTATATTTTATAAATTATAATATATATGAATTTGTATATTTTCCAACTTTAAACAAGAAAAATAAAATATCTATGATTTAAATTATAAATATTTAAACATGCACATCATTGAACATTCAACATTCACATTGAAATTTCAAAATTTCTAATTGATATCAAGTGCAAATTGGAGTTTACATATTAATAAGAATCATGATATATGTCCATTGTCATACTACATTCAAAACTTGCCTTAAAGCATCTCCAAACGTGAACTAGGAAATTTCAAAATAGTGAACAATGGCTTCCTCAAGCCATGTCATCAACATCACTTAGATCTTCAGTCAACATGCTCTCCAACTACATAGCTAAAATAGTAATGACCTTAACATAGCTATAATAGTAATGACATTCAGCCTACACAATGAATCTACAATGGTCATCTCTAGGTCGAAATTGCAAAAAGAGAAAAAAGGCTGAGCTTGAAAATAATTACAACAATTTTAGTAAAAAAATTGACCCTAACGTTCCTGATTTTGTGGTTCCACGCACTCATTGTCAGGGTTTGACGTACCCATTTAGACAAAAGAACCCAAATTTTTGTTGCAAAGAATCCAATGCTTAGTTGAAGAACCCGATTCTTTTGGGTGCATTTTAGAAGAACCCGTACTCGAACACGGTACTTGGGGACGAGAACTCAGGACAGGTTCGAGAACCCCACCCCCTGGTTTGTGAACCCGTGCAACATAGCCTAAAAATAAATTGGCCTTGAGCATGAAACCCATCCTATAAATGAAAATAATAATTTTTCTTTTCTCTTTTACATCAAATACATAAAATCAAGATTACATAAGACATTATGAAGACCAAACCTAGTTACATATTTCAACGCATTCTCCTTGGAACACTTGCTCAAATGTGAGCAAGTTGTTAATATAGGTTTGCCTAAGTCTAACTTGGGAAAAATCACATATTACTATGTTGGCTTATTGAGCGTAAAGAACTTAGGAAAAGTAAGGTAGTTTACTTAGTGAGTAAGTTTTAATCTTAGCTGCTACTCTCAAGTGAGGCAAGATCTGATTTCAACCGTCAATCACTTTGAGATTAGGGTTAAGGTTAGGAATTTAACTCAATGTAAAGTTATAATAACGAGGATGAGGAGGGGAGAGTATACGATATATCAACACAAGATTGAGAGTAGGATCTCAGTGAGTAGTGTACTGGGTCTGAAGGAGCGCAAAGATGCTAGAGTTCTAGATTTGTAGGAAAGATCGAGCACTGATCTAGGGCATGTTACCCACCAAAATTCAGTACCCCTAGGACAACTTTTCTTCTATTTATCTTATTACAACCGACAACCAATAGCCACTGACAACCACTTTGTACCTAATTCGGTATGCCACTTTGTCTCTGCCACTTGTATCAGTTGTATGTTTCCTCGCCCATTTGTTAAGAGCACACGTTAGAAGGTGGGAAATCTGACCCAAAATGTATGTTTTTCATTGCACTATCAGGTGCTTATGCTTGTTTTTCATTTGGGCATCTTAGGTGTGGATTATCGGGTGACTTGGAAGAAGGAAGGGATTTGATCGTGGTTTTTTTCCCTCACCTTAAATGGGGGCCTAATATTCAATCCTAGTCGTGTGGGATCTCTCTTTTTGGTCTATGGCTTAGGAAGGGAACCAATTGGGAAACCCCGATTTTGGTAGCATGGTCTTGTTTTCTTGTTCCATAATTTTCACTCCCCTCTGCACATTACAAGCCCTATTGCACCATGTCTGTTATGAAACCAGCTCACAAAATAGAAGAAAAGATAGATCAATGACTTAGAAATAAGCCTCTTCGAGGGGGAAACCTCCTTTACATTACATAAATGAACAATTCTTGGATGATACAAGTGAAAAAACCTTTTTCTATATATAGGAGTCCAATGGGTCACCATATAATCCTAGCCGACATAACAATAACAATGTAAGGGCACAACAATAAAAATAGTGGGCTTCTATGAGGCACAATAATAACAATATGGGGAGTACATGGGTACAACAATGTAAATTTATGTAGATGTTCTATGCTTGACGCAACTTTACTTTTCACTACAGCAATCACATAAACAATCAAGTAAAACGCTCATAGAACATACCAGAGGATCTATAGAAGACAAACCAGAATCAGAAAAATGTGGTGGTGCGTTACGACAGTCAACAGGATGCTTCAACCAGCAAAGTCTCCTTGGTCAGCCAACCCAGCATGTGTCACAACAGCCCTTAAAAAAGCCACACGATCAACTCAAAGTCAACCCCAGAAAATTCAACGATGACCAGAAAAGTCAACGCAGGACAGCAGCAAGAAAGTCAACACAGCTCGGTCTTCGGTCAACCTTTTGACCTTTGTTCTTGTGCCAATGTGTACGGCCTCCTGAAATCGAAGTCTCCACTAATTTTCAGCTTCTTTGCACCATGTGTTGACCAAAGTCAACGCTGGTCAAACTTGCGTGGAAACCCTAGTTGCAGTAAATTCATCCTTCTTCCTAGCTACAGTAATTTGTCCTTCTTCCCACGTGTGAACCGAAATTGCCTCCAAGGAGCTCGTACTAAATCAGAAGAGGAGAAGATGTGTGATGAGATGAGTGAAATGATCTCCAACGTTGACTGTATATATATCCATCATTGAGGTGTGTGACACATCTGCTGGGGTTGTAAAACCTTAAGGCCGACTTGCACATATTTGAAATTATTAAAAAATAAATTCAAAATAAATGTTCTGCTTATCAGATTAAGATCAATTTTATATTGATCTTACACCTATCCGAAAGAGGAACCCAATAAAAATATTGGTATCTTCATCTGAGCATCACAACATGGAGTTTGGACCTAGTTGTCCAATTTTAACACTCCTTCTCAACTAGGGAGAACTCCATCCACTTGTGCAATCAAACATCGTGCGTCATCCCGCCATAACTCGCTTTGCTGGCCTCTTTATTTCAGAACAGAAGTGGGTCAGTCACAAAGACATCATTCCTTGGCTGACAGATTCAGCCCAGAGGTCCGAAACCTCTATCAGACTCACAAAGAGTCTCATACCAACCCGAAGTTGGTTTACCTGACCCGAAGTCAGTTGGAGGTCCGAAACCTCACTATACGTGATCCCAGATCAAGTGGTTGGACCGTGCCATCCTAGATAGAGAGTACGGTAATCTCTGATGCGTCCATCAGTCTTTGCTACTAGTCTCTAGCTTTTCCCACCTCATTGGCCAAATGAGAGGTACTTCCCATGAGCCCTAAATTCAATGGGTAGGATGCATACGGGGCACAGATAATGAGAGGTGAACCAACTCAAAATCACAACGGTGGGGCCCAAACACACCAACAAGGTTTGGCAAGCCTAGCCTTGTGGTTGCTTATAGCTCCGAGAAGCTATCCCCAAAGCCCCTTGGAGCTCCCAGAGCTGATCGTCCAACAGGACCCACACATAGGGTCGTTCCACGATACCAAGACTCATGGAAGGTTAGGAACTTGACCTTCCCCAGGGGCTTTATGAGAATATCCGCGACCTGCTCATCAGTTCCTATATGATCGAGCCTTACGGCGCCTCGCTGTACCATATCTTGGATAAAGTGGTACCTGATATCAATATGCTTGGATCGATCGTGGAACATTGGATTCTCGGACAAGTGAATCCCACTCTGGTTATCTCAGAGTATCACGGTGGTATCTAGCACATGTCCGAACAACTCACTGAAGAGCTTTCGCAACCAAACTGCTTCACAATAAGCCATACTTGCTGCAATGTATTCGGCCTCTGCGGTGCTCAAAGCCACCGACTTCTGCTTCTTGCTCATCCATGAGATTGAAGCAGAACCAAGATTGAAGTAGCATCCCAATGTGATTTTACGATCCACCACACTGCTAGCCCAATCGGCATTAGTATATCCAAGGAGTGTCACGCTCTCGACAGTGTATCTCATCCCATGGTTTATCGTGCCCCGAAGATATCTCAGAAGATTCTTGGCACCAACCCAGTGAAAGTGATTAGGCTCAACCATCTGTTGACTCAATGTGTTCACCAGAACATATATCTGGACGGGTGTTCACTAAGAACATCAGGGCCCCTACGAGTTGACGATACTCAGTAGGATTAGACAATACGGGCCCAGCAACGCTGCCACTCAACTTCTTGAAGTTGAGCTCCATTGGTGTTGACACGGACTTGCAATCCCCCATACCAAATCTTTCCAAAAGCTTCACAATATATTTTCCTTGAGAAAGGAAAATCTCGCCAGGTCTCTTCTAGACCTCCAGGCCTAGGAAGTAATGCATCAGTCCTAGGTCCTTCATCTTGAACTCAAAAGTGAGCTCCCTCTTGCACTGATGAATGAGAGGGTCAGCACTTGTCAGGAAGAGGTCATCCACATACAAAAACAGAATGAGAGTCTTTTCTTTATCAACCTTGAAGTAAAGGTTTGGATCAACATTACTCGAGTGAAGCCCAACTTCATCATGTAGCTATCTATCATCTTGTACAAAGCTTTGGGTGCTTGCTTCAACCCAAAGAGGGATTTATTCAACTTGCAGACATGGGTGTCTCGATCCTGGACTTAAAACCCCAGAGGTTTCTCCACATACACCTCTTCCTTTATCACACCATGCAGAAATGTGATCTTCACATCCATCTGATGAAGACTCCATCCTTGTGTAGCAACAAGGGATATGATAGATCGAATGGTGGTATACGGGCTACAGGTGAAAATATGTCATCATAGTATACGCCTTTCTTTTAAGGAGAAACCATGGGCAACAAATCTTACCTTGAACTTTGACACTTCATAGATCATGCTTGATGCGGCAAGACAATCGAGAGGTATTATTATGGCCCAGAGTCAGAGGATGTGTTGGGACCACATCCCGGACATCATTCTTCCTAATGGACTCATACTCTTCGTGCATAGCATCCTTCCAGACTTGATGCTTTACGGCTTCCTCAAAGGATCCAGGCTCGGATTGTACAATAGTACTCATGGCTACTAGATATCCTTGGTATCTACTCGGCTTCTTGCTTTCACGGAATGTCCCCCTTGGGGCCGCATGTCCCTCAGCATCCTCGAGAGTGTCCCTAAGCCATGATGGTCTCTTTCCCAGTGAAGGAGGTGGATCAATTGGGTCCATTGGTCCTTCAACATCAGCCATCGTTTCATCCTTTGGTTCTTCTTGATTTCTAGGCCTTGCTTCATTATCTTCCTTAGATCTCAGAAGATTGACTACTTTCCTCAGGGAAGTATCTTCATCAAAGGTGACATCGTGGCATCTCTACACTTCCCTTTGACCAGGCACATAGACTCTATAGGCCTTCGAAGTTTCACTATAGCCCACAAACATTCCTTTCTTCCTAGAAGCATCCAACTTGCTCCTCTTTTCTTTCGGCACATGAAAGTAAACAGTACATCCAAAAACTCTAAAATGTGAGACGTCAGGTTTCTTACCAGAGAAAACCTCTTCGGGAGTTTTGAAGTCTAGAGCGAAATGCGGGCATCGGTTTTGTATGTACACAGCAGTGTTCACAGCTTCTCCCCATAGAAACTTCGGCAGACCTTGGTCACATAGCATGGCATGGGCGGCTTCCACAATGGTCCTGTTCTTTCGTTCAACAACACCATTTTGCTCGGGAGTATAGACAGTTGTGGTCTCCCTCTTAATGCCAGCTTCTCTGCAAAAGTCCTTGAACTCGTTTGTCTCATATTCAGTGCCATTATCAGTTCTCAAAATCTTGATCTTCTTCCCTGTCATATTTTCCACCAAGGCTTTGAATGTACGGAACCACATGAAAGTCTCATCCTTCTTCTTTAAGAAGTATATCCAGGTTTTGCGAGAGAAGTCATCTATGAACATCCTCCCAAGGATGTCACGGGCAACATACCAGATAGATCAGAATGGATCAATTGCAAGACATCAGATGTCTTTGTGACATTAGAGGGGAAAGGTCCCCTTGTATGCTTTCCTTCGGCACAACCCTTACATGCACCTTCATGATTATTCGGAAACTCGGGATCCCTGTCACTACCTTCCTTGCTTCGGGAAGGGCTTTGTAGTGAAGGTATCCAAACCTTCGGTGCCATAGTTCAGTTTGTCGGATAGTATCACATGTCATTGCTCCCAGCGGACTTCCTCCAACCTGGTAGAGTGTATCAAATCTAAACCCAATCGAGATAGCTTCCTTGAAGCTCTTCTTCCAAATGAGCACCTTTCCATCAGTGAATGCCACATTGAAACCTTTGTCTTCCATGGTCGATATAGACACAAGGTTCTTCTTCAAATTTGGTACATAGAGTACATCCGGCAAGTGGAGGACTTGACCTTGAGACAAGTGGAGGGTCACAGTCCCTGTCCCTTTCACGGGATATGTGGCATTATCTCCAAGGATAATTTCCAGATTAGTCTCCTTCTCAACCATATCAGAGAGTGCTTCCTTGAACCTAGTGATATGCCTTGAGGCACCACTATCTATCAACCAGACATCCATAGTGTCGGGTGGGGATGCAACAGAGAGGCCAGATACAAGAATGTATCCATTTCTTTTATCAAAAACATGTGATTCCTCATACCTGGTGTTTCTTGACCTTTTGAAAGGTTGATCATTTCCACCGGAGGGAGCCTTCCTCTTTCCCTTGGATCTGGTGTTCCTTTGATTGCCATTCCTCCGGTTGTTGTTGTTATCATCACCATCGGGAGAATCCTTCTTGAAGGGACATTCTTTAGCATAGTGACCAGGCCTATGACAAGTGAAACACTTGCCCTTCTTTCCTTGAGTACTTGCTTTTCCCTTGTTCTTTGGGCCACCAGAGTTCTTCCTTCTAGAATGAGCAGCATATGCAACATTTCCTTCATTTCCATACTCCTTCATTCTTGATTCTTCTTGAACGCATCTTGACAGTACTTCGTCAAATTCAGGTATCACATTATTATTTAGAATGGTACTGTTGAACACATGCCATTCTGATGAGAGCCCTCCAAGTGCGGTGAGTACCATCTCTCAATCAACTATTGTCTCCCCAATAGCCAGCAGATTGTTCCTGACTTCAATCAGCTTCAGAAAGTATGATTGGACAGACTCGTCCCTGCCTTTCTTCAAATTCTTCAATTGATTATTGAAGAATAGTACTTGATTCGCAT
The DNA here is from genome assembly GCA_034641835.2 of Pinus albicaulis. NCBI lineage: Eukaryota > Viridiplantae > Streptophyta > Pinopsida > Pinales > Pinaceae > Pinus > Pinus albicaulis. The sequence continues at coordinate 101,807,630 of CM076582.1, forward strand.
TGTTGGCCTTGAACATGAGGATCAATTTATCATACATCTCTTTGGATGTGCCCAACTCAGAGATGTAGGCCACTAGGCTTTTATGAATGGATTCCCTGATCATCAGGTTTGCTTTGATCTCCCCCTTCTTGTACTTTGTTTTGGCAGCAATAGTAGCAGTGGATGGAGGTTCTTGGATTTTACCTTGCACATAGTCCATGACATCTTGGTCTTCCAATTTGAGATCCAATATCATCTTCCAAGCATGGAAGTCATCCTTCCCAGTCAATTTGTCATCCTCCTTGAAGCCATAGTTTGTGGAACCCATTATCGTCTCCGATGATTGCTACAAATAGGGCTTGTCTTCACCTCAGCTCCAATACCATGTAAATTTATGTAGATGTTCTATGCTTGATGCAACTTTACTTTTCACTACAGCAATCACATAAACAATCAAGTAAAATGCTGATAGAACATACCAGAGGATCTACAGAAGACAAACCAGAAACAGAAAAATGTGGTGGTGCGTTATGGCGGTCAACAGGATGCTTCAACCAGCAAAGTCTCCTTGGTCAGCCAACCCAGCATGTGTCACAACAACCCTCAAAACAGCCGCACGGTCAACTCAAAGTCAACCCCAGAAAAGTCAATGCTGTCCAGAAAAGTCAACATAGGACAACAGCAAGAAAGTCAACGCAACTAAGTCTTCGGTCAACCTTTTGACCTCGTTTCTTGTGCCAATGTGTACGACCTCCCAAAATTGAAGTCTCCACCAATTTTCAGCCTCTTTGGACCATGCGTTGACCAAAGTCAACGCTGGTCAAACTTGCGTGGAAACCCTAGCTGCAGTAAATTCGTCATTCTTCCTGGTTGCAGTAATTCGTCCTTCTTCCCACGTGTGAACCGAAATTGCCTCCAAGGAGCTCGTACTAAATCAGAAGAGGAGAAGATGTGTGATGAGATGAGTGAAATGATCTCCAACATTGACTGTATATATGTCCATCATTGAGGTGTGTGACACATCTGTTGGGGGTGTAAAACCTTAAGGCCGACTTGCACATATTTGAAATTATTAAAAAATAAATTCAAAATAAATGTTCTTCTCATCAGATTAAGATCAATTTTATATCGATCTTACACCTATCCGAAAGAGGAACCCAATAAAAATATTGGTATCTTCATCTGGGCATCACAACATGGATTTTGGACCTAGTTGTCCAATTTTAACAAACAATAACAATAAGGGGGCTATAATAACAATACGATAAGGGGATACACTAGTATTATAGGGACCTAGCATGCCCCTCTCCTTCAAACAAGTGTTGTTCTCAACGCTTAAGTAGTTCTGGATGCTTTTGTATAAAGTTCTCATCCTCCCATGTCGAATCTTCAGCAGGTAAGTTCTTCCACTTGATGAGATACTCTGATTGATCGATTTTGTAGATGTCGTGTTCTTATTTTTGTGACTGCTTCAGGTTCCAATATGATTTTTCCTTGTTCGTCAAGTTCTGGCAATATTGTTTGAATTGGGAGTTTGTCTCCTATAACCTTCTTTAAGCATGAAACATGGAAAAATGGGTGCACTCGGGAAGATGCAGGAAGCTCCAATTTGTATGCCATAGTACCAATCTTTTGTAGCACCTTGTAAGGACCATAATACTTTGGTGATAATTTATTATCCTTCTTAGCTTGCTTGAGGGACATTTGTTTGTATGGCTGTAGCCGTTAAAATACCTAGTCGCCTATATCAAAGCTTCTTTCGCTGCGATGTTGATCTGCTTGTTGTTTCATTCGATTCTGCGCCAAAGTGAGGTTATCCTTTAAGAGTTGGAGAACTTGTTGATGCTCGATGTGATCTTCCACTGCTTGAACCTTAGAGTTTTCTCTTAAAGATGATGTGATGGATGGTGGATGATATCCATAAAGTGCCATAAATGGGGTCATTTTCGCTGCACTATGGAAGGAAGTGTTATACTACCATTCAGCGAGAGGTAACCACTTGACCCATTGTGTCTGTTTATCAGATACAAAGCAACAAAGATATCCTTCCAAACATTTGTTCACTATCTCAGTTTACCCATTAGATTGAGGATGCTATGATGAGCTATGAGCTAATTGAGTATCCAAACAAGAAAATAATTCCATCCAAAAATTTCCTATAAAAATGGGATCTCTATTGCTTACAATGATCTTTGGGTTTCCATGTAGCATTTGAATGTTTCCATAAATGCAATAGCAACTGTACTAGCTTTAAATAGATGAGATAATGCACAAAAGTGTGCATACTTGGTAAGTCTGTCAACTACCACCATGATGACAGTGTTTCCTTCGAACTTGGGTAAACCTGTGATAAAATCCATTGAAACCTCCTCCCAACGTTGACTTGGAATCGATAAAGGTTGTAACAGACCTGGGGTCTTAATTGTCTCAACTTTATTTTGTTGGCAAACCAAAAAATCTGCCACAAACTTTTGAGTATCAGGTTTAAGGCCATCCAAAAAAAAACCCTTCTTGACCCTGTGGTAAGTTTTTAAAAATCCTGAGTGCCTTCCTAAGGGAGAGGTGTGCAATTCCAAAAGAAAATTTTGTTTGTGTTGAGAATTGTTTCAAAGATATAATCGATCTTTGTACGATAATGAATCATTTTTTGAGCTAAATGTTTCAGATGTACTAGGATCTTTCTGTAAATTGTGAATGAGTGTCCACACTTCTTCATCATTCTTCCGTTCATCCCTTGCTTCGGTTATCCACTCAAGTTGGATAATAGAAATGCCACAAAGCATTGCTTCCACATCCTCATCTTTTCTTAAGAGTGCATCTGCAACAACATTTTGCTTCCTTTTTTTATAGATGATTTCGAAGTCATAACCCAACATCTTTGTGACCCATTTTTGTTGCTCTTCTGAAGATAATCTTTGAAAGTACTTAAGACTATCATGATCTATTTTTACCTTGAAGTGTCTTCCCATTAATTAAGGTCACAATTTCTTTAGTGCATGTAGTATTGCCAACATTTTCTTCTCGTAAATAGGTTTCTTTAAATACTTTTCTTTGATTGGACGACTTTCAAAAGCAATGGGTCTTCCTTCTTGCATTAAAATTGCACCAATTCTATTTCTTGAGGTATCACATTCAATAATAAAAGTTTTTGTGAAGTCTGGGGTAGCTAAGACTGGTGCTTGGCACATTGCCTCTTTAAAATGTTCAAAGGCCTTAGTTGCTTCTAGAGTCCAAGAAAATGCATCTTTCTTCAGTAATGGTGTTAGAGGTGCCGATATTCTCCCATAATTCTTAACAAACTTGCGATAATACCTTGTTGACACCAAAAATCCTCGAAGATGCTTTAGGGTTGTGGGGATTTTCCATTCCTTCATGGATTTAATTTTGCTAGGGTCTACCTTTACACCCTCATGATACAATATGACCCAAATATTCCACCTCTTGTACTCCAAAGAAACATTTGGAGGTTTTTGCATATAATTGTTTCTCTTCCAATAGTTTGAGCACCCTGTCAATATGTTGAACATGATCCTTTGTAATTTTTCGTAAATGTTCTATGCTAGATGCAACTTTAATTTTTATCCCCAATATCAAACAACAATCACATAAACTAGAAAGTAAAATGCTGATAGAACATACCAGTAGATCGATAGAAGACAAGCCAAAAATATGTGTTGGTGCATTACGGCGGTCAATAGGATGATTCAACCAGCGAAGTCTCAATACGATCAGCCAACTAGAAGTGTCACACAACCCTCTCAGACAGCAATATCAGTCAACCCAAAGACAACGAAAGTCAACGATGTCCCAGTCAACGGCCAATGCAAAACAACAGCAACAAAAAGTCAACACAACCCGATCAAAGTCAATGGCCAACCTCGATTTCTGTGCCAAAAAAATGCGGACTGCAGAAATCAAAATTTTGACCAAGATTTGGGTCAGTTTGACCAAGCATTGACCAATGTCAATGCTGGTCAACTCTGCGCTGAAAAAGCCTAGGTTGAAAAACATAAATCTTCTTGCTGCGATTTCCCATGCGTGAGAAGAAGACTCCAATAGATGATCGAACCAATCAGATGAGGAAAGAGAATGTGATGTGATGGATGAGTGAAAATGACCTCCAACGTTGATGTATTCATATCCATTAATGAGGGTGTGTGACACAACTACTAGGGCTTCAAGCCTACATTTCATTTCAGGCCGACCTGCACATATTTTGAATAAATTCAAAATAAGTGTTCTGCTCATCAGATCAAGATGATCTTTAGATCGATCTTGCACATCTCCGAAAGAGGAATCCAATAAAAATATTGGCATCTTCATTTGAGCATCACAACATGGAGTTTGGACCTAGTTGTCCAAAATTAACACTCCCTCTCAACTAGGGAGAACTCCATCCAGCTATGCCATCCAAACATCGTGCGTCATCCCGCCGTAACTTGCTTTGCTGGCTTCTTTATTTCATAACAAAAGTGGGTCAGTCACAAAGACATCATTACTGGCTGACAGATTCAGCCCAGAGTTCTGAAACCTCTATAGGACTCAAAAAGAGTCTCATACCAACCTAAAGTTGGTTGACCTGACCCAAAGTCAATTGGAGGTCCGAAACCTCACTAGACTTGATCCCAGATCAAGTGGTTGGACACGTGCCATCCTAGACATAGAGAGTACCGAAATCTCTGATGCGTCCATCAGTATTTGCTACTGGTCTTTGGCTTTTCCCACCTCACTGGCCAAATGAGAGGTACTTCCCATGAGTCCGGGACTCAATGGGTAGGATGCATAACGGGGCACAGATCATCAGAGGTGAACCAACTCAATATCATAATGGTGGGGTAGAAGCACCACAAGGTTCGACAAGCCTAGCCCCGTGTGTGCTTATAGCTCCAAGAAGCTATCCCCAAAGCCCCCCAAAGCTCCAAGAGCTCATCGTCCAACATGACCCTCAGCATAGGGTCGTTCCATGGTTCCAATATTCTCACGGAAGGTGAGGAACTTGACCTTCCCCAGGGGCTTTGTGAGAATATTTGTGACTTGCTCATCAATTCCTATAGGATCGAGCCTTACAACACCTCACTGTACCATATCCCGGATAAAGTGGTACCTGATATCAATATGCTTGGATCGATCGTGGAACACGGGATTCTCGGACAATCGAATCCCACTCTGGTTATCACAGAGTATCACGGTGGTATCTAGCACATGCTCGAACAACTCACTGAAGAGCTTTTGCAACCAAACTGCTTCACAACAGGCCATACTCGCTGCAATGTATTCGGCCTCCGCAATGCTCAAAGCCACCGAATTCTGCTTCCTGCCCATCCATGATATCGAAGCAGACCCAAGTGTGAAGCAACATCCCAATGTGCTCTTACGATCCACCACACTGCTAGCCCAATTAACATTAGTATATCCATGAAGTGTCACACTCTCGACAATGTATCTCAGCCCATGGTTTATCGTGCCCCGAAGATATCTCAATAGATTCTTGGCACCAACCCAGTGAATGTGATGAGGTTCAACCATATGTTGACTCAAGTGTTCACTGCAATACATAAGTCCGGACGGGTGTTCACTAAGAACATCAAGGCCCCTACGAGTTGACGATACGCAGTAGGATTTGCTAGCACGGGCCCAACAACGTTGCCACTCAACTTCTTAAAGTTGAGCTCCATCGGTGTCGACACGGACTTACAGTCCACCATTCCAAATCTTTCCAGAAGCTTCACAATATATTTTCCTTGAGAAAGGAAAATCTCGCCAGGTCTCTGCCAGACCTCTAGGCCTAGGAAGTAATGCATCAGTCCTAGGTCCTTCATCTTGAACTTAGCAACGAGCTCCCTCTTACACTGATGAATGAGAGGGTCAGCACCTGCCAAGAAGAGGTCGTCCACGTACAACACCACCATGAGAGGCTTTTCTCTATCAACCTTGAAGTAATGGTTTGGATCAACATTACTATGAGTGAAGCCCAGCTTCATCAGGTAGCTATCTATCCTCTCGTACCAAGCTCTGGGTGCTTGCTTCAACCCATAGAGGGCTTTCTTCAACCTGGAAACATGGGTGTCCCGATCCTAGACTTCGAACCCTAGAGGTTCCTCCACATACACCTCTTCCTTTATCGCACCATGCAGAAATGTGGTCTTCACATCCATCTGATGAAGATTCCATCCTTGCATAGCAGCAAGGGCTATGATAGATCAGATGGTGGTATATCGGGCCACAGGTGCAAATATGTCATCATAGTCTATGCCTTCCTTTTGAGAGAAGCCACGGGAAACGTATCTTGCCTTGTACTTTTCAGCACTACCATAAGATCCATGCTTGATCTTATAGAGCCATTTCGGGTGACAACTACTTTGTTCTCTAGTCTTGGAACCACATCCCATATATCATTTTTCATAATGGACTCATATTCTTCGGGCATATCATCCTTCCAGACTTGATGCTTTACAGCTTCTTCAAAAGATCCAGGCTCAGATTGTACGATTGTACTCATGGCTGCTAGATACCCTTGGTATCTATTCGACTTCTTGCTTTCACGGAATGCCCCCCTTGGGGCCATATGTCTCTCGGCATCCTTGAGAGTGTCCCTGAGCCATGATGGTCTCTTCCTCATTGAAGGAGGTGGATCAATAGGGTCCATCGGTCCTTCAACATCGGGCATCGTCTCATCCTTCGGTTCTTCTTGATTTCCATGCTTTGCTTCATGATCTTCCTCAGATCTTGGAAGATTGATTACTTTCCTCAAGGAAGCATCTTCGTCAAAGGTAACATCGTGGCATATCTCCACTTCCCTTTGACCAGGCACATAGACTCTATAGGCCTTCAAAGTTTCGTTGTAGCCCACAAACATTCCCTTCTTTCCAGAAGCATCCAACTTGCTGCTCTTCTCCTTTTGGTATATGAAAATAAACAGGACATCCAAAAACTCTACAATGTGAGACGTCAGGTTTCTTACTAGAGAAAACCTCTTCGGGAGTTTTGGAGTCCAGAGTGGAATGCGGGTATCAATTTTGTATGTACACAACAGTGTTCGCAGCTTCTCCCCACAGAAACTTCGGAAGACCTTGGTCACATAGCATGGCACGGGCAGCTTCCACAATGGTCCTGTTCTTTCTTTCAGCAACACCTTTTTGCTCAGGAGTATAGACAGTTGTGGTCTCCCTCTTGATGCCAACTTCTCTACAAAAGTTCTTGAACTCGTTTGTCTCATAGTCAGTGCCATTATCGGTCCTCAATATCTTGATCTTCTTCCCTGTTAGATTTTCCACCAAGGCTTTGAAGGTACAAAACCACATGAAAGCCACATCCTTCTTCTTCAAGAAGTATATCCAAGTTTTGTGAGAGAAGTCATCTATGAACGTCATATAATAAGAACATCCTCCCAAGGATGTCACGGGTAGCATACCAGAGGGATCAGAATGTACCAATTGCGAGACATCAGATGTCTTTGTGACGCTTGAGGGGAAAGGTCCCCTTGTATGCTTTCCTTCGGCACAACCCTGACATTCACCTTCATGATCATTTGTGAACTCGGGCATCCCTGTCACCACCTTCCTTGCTTCAGGAAGGGCTTTGTAGTGAAGGTGTCCAAACCTCTGGTGCTATAGTTCAGTCTGTCGGATAGTATCACATGTCATCGCTTCTAGTGGACTTCCTCCAACATGATAGAGTGTATCAACTCTAAATTCAATCGTGATAGCTTCCTTGAAACTCTTCTTCCAGATACGCACCTTCCCATCAATGAATGCCACATTGAAACCTTTGTCTTCCATGGCCAAAATAGACACAAGGTTCTTCTTCAAATCAGGTACATATAGTACATCTTGCAAGTGGAGGACTTGACCTTGAGACAAGTAGAGGTCACAGTCCCTGCCCCTTTCACGGGATATGTCGCATTATCTCCAAGGATAATTTTCAGATTAACATCCTTCTCCACCATGTCAGAAAGTGCTTCCTTGAACCCAGTGATGTGCCTTGAGGCACCACTATCTATCAACCAGACATCCATAGTGTCGTGTGGAGATGCAGCAGAGAGGGTAGATACAAGAATGAATTCATTTCTTTTATCATCAACAACATTTGATTCCTCATACCTGGAATTTTTCGACCTTTTGTAAGGTCGCCCATTTCCACCAGAGAGAGCCTTCCTCTTTCCTTTGAACTTGTTGTTCCTTTGATTGCCATTCCTCTGGTTGTTGTTGTTGTCATCATCATCAGGAGGGTCCTTCTTGAAAGGGCATTCTCTAGCATAGTGGCTGGTCTTGTGACATGTGTAACATTTGCCTTTCTTTCCCTGGGCCCTTGCTCTTCCTTTGTTCCTCGGACCACCAAAGTTCTTCTTCTTGGCACGAGCAGTGAAGGCAACATTTCCTTCATTTTCATATTCGTTCATCCTTGTCTCTTCTTGTACGCATCTCGATAGTACTTCGTCAAAATCAGGTATCACATTGTTATTGAGAATGGTAGTGTTGAATACATGCCATTCAGATGAGAGACCTCCAAGTGTGGTGAGAACCATTTGTCGATCAACTATTGTCTCCCCAATAGCGAAAAAATTATTCCTGATTTCGGTCAGCTTCAGAAAATATGATTCGACAGATTCATCCCTGCCTTTCTTCAGATTCTTCAGTTGATTCTTAAAGAATAGGACTTGATTTGCATTGTTGGCCTTGAACATGTTGACCAACTTATCATGCATCTCCTTGCATGTGCCCAGCTCAGAGATGTAGGCAACCAGACTCTTATGAATTGAGTCTCTGATCATCAGCTTTGCTTTGATTTCTCGCTTCTTATACTTTGACTTGGTGGCAACAGGTGCAGTGGATGGAGGCTCTTGGATTTTTCCTTGCACATAGTCCATGACATCTTGGTCTTCCAACATAAGATCCAATGTCATCTTCGAGGCATGGAAGTCTTCCTTCTCAGTCAATTTGTCATCAGCTTTAAAGCCATTATAGTTTGAGGTACCCATGCTCTTCTTCGGTGACTGCTACGAACTTGGGCTTTGTCTTCACCTCACCTCTGATACCATGTAAATTTTCGTAGATGTTCTATGCTTGATGCAACTTTACTTTTATCCCCAATATCAAACAACAATCACATAAACAAGAAAGTAAAATGCTGATAGAACATACCAATAGATCGATAAAAGAGAAGCCAAAAATATATGTGTGTTGGTGCGTTACGACGGTCAACAGGATGCTTCATCCAACAAAGTCTCAATACGGTCAACCAACCAGAAGTGTCACACAACCCTCTTGGACAACAATATCAGTCAACCCAAAGGCAACGAAAGGCAACAATATCCCAGTCAATGGTCAACGCAAAACAACAGTAGCAAAAAGTCAACGCAGTCAAAGTCAACGGTCAACCTTGATTTCTGTGCCAAAAAATGCGAACTGCAGAAATCAGAATTTTGACCAAGATTTGGGTCAGTTTGACCAAGCATTGACCAAAGTCAATGTTGGTCAACTCTGTGCTGAAAAAGCCTGGGTTGAAAAACATAAATCTTCTTGCTGCGATTTCCCACGTGTGAGAAGAAGATTCCAATAGAGGATCGAACCAATCAAATGAGGAGAGAGAATGTGATGTGATGGATGAATGAAAATGACCTCCAACGTTGACGTATTCATATCCATCAATGAGGGTGTGTGACACAACCACTGGGGCTTCAAGCCTACATTTCATTTCAGGCCGACCTGCACATATTTTGAATAAATTCAAAATAAATGTTCTGCTCATCGGATCAAGATGATCTTTAGATTGATCTTGCACCTCTCCGAAAGATGAATCCAATAAAAATATTGGCATCTTCATCTGAGCATCACAACATGGAGTTTGGACCTAGTTGTCCAAAATTAACTTCCTTCTAGGACTTGCTGTAGATTAGTATATCATCAAAAAATACTAACACAAATTTTCTAATGAAGCGTTTGAAAATGGAATTCATCAAACCTTGAAATGTGGAAGGTGCATTAGTAAGGCCAGAAGGCATGACCAAAAATTCACAATGACCCTCATGCGTTTTGAATGATATTTTCGAAATCAGTCTTCATTCTAATTTTATGATATCCAGAACGAAGATCCAACTTGGTGAAGTATTTTGCTTCATGTAATTCATCCAATCATCCAATAATTCATCAATGACGAGGATGGGAAATTTATCTTTAATAGTGAGCTTGTTGAGCTCCCTATAATCCAGACACATACGCCATGATCCATCCTTCTTGTGCACCAATACTACTGCAGTAGAGAAAGTACTTTGACTAGGTTGAATTATACCAGCCTCTAGCATTTCTGCAACTATACGTTCAATCTCACTCGTTTGAGAATAAGGATACTTGTAAGGCCTGATGTTTGGAGGAACATTTCCTGGAATCAAATGAATATCATGATCATGATCACGAATAGGTGGGAGTCCTTTGGGAGTCTCAAACACCTTGGAATGATTGTCCAATACTTTTTGGAGATATGAGGAAATAGATGATTTTGATGTTTGAACATCCACTGAGCATAATTGTGCAATTACGCCTCTTTTTTCTTTCTTCAGAAGCTTTGTCAAGACATTAGAGCTAATTATCTTTCCTGGTTTTCTTGCGATACCCCGTAATTCAATTTCTTTTCCTTTCGAAAAAAAATTCAAGAAAAGTTCTTTCAAATTAAAAGCTACCGTCCCCAAAGATTGTTAACCATTGTACTCCTAGTACAACATCAACACCACCCATTGGAATGGAGAGCATTGGACTATTCAATACATATTCCCCCATGGTTAGCTTGATATTATGGCACTTTCCAGAGCAATTTCTAGTTCCTCCATTTGCAACCATCACTTGACACTTTGATGCTGGGTATATGAAGCAATTCAATTCCTTGGCTACCTTACAATGAATAAAATTATGGGTACTACCCGAATCAATCAACACTATTACATTTTTTTTCTTGATATGTCCTATCTTGAGAGTTTGAGGAGTGGTAATTCCTACCAATGCATTACAGGATATGGTCTGATTCATTTTTTCTTCCTCTAGGGTTGGTTCCTTGTGTATATCCTCTTCTTTTGAAGTTTCTTGTTCCTTTTCTTCCTCCTCTTCACAATCTATGTAAAATAATTTCTTCTCAACACACTTATGACCTTTAGTGTATTTGCTATCATAACTATAGCACAACCCTTTTGCTCTCTTTTCTTCCAATTGTTGTGGCGTCAACCTTTTAGGTTGTGGAAGTCTAGGAGTAGCAACACTTCCATCTTTATAGATGTGAGTGGTAGGCTTCCTTGTCGCCATAATTTTGCTTTCAATTCTTCTTGCCAACCTGAATGCTTTCTCCAATGAATCAGGTTCCCAAAGGAAAACCTCATGTTGGATGTTATCCTTTAAAGTCCCTATGAAGACATCAATCATGTGCTCCTCTGGAATATCATTTACCCTTATATTCAATTTTTGGAAGTCCTCAATGTACTCCACCGTTGAACCATTTTGTTTGAGATTTATCAATTGGTTAAAGAAGGTGTTGCTCTTTGTGTCCTCATAATGTGCTATCATTTCCTCCTTAAAAATTGACCAAGTGACAATTTGTTTACGAGAGAAAAACCATCGATACCATACAAATGCATTTTTTTCTAAATATAATGTAGCAATACGTATCTTTTGTGTGTTTTGCACATTATGGAAATCAAAATATCGCTCCATTTGTGGTATCCATGTTATGGGATCCTTGGCATCAAAATTTCTCATATCGATCTTTGGAATATGGTGGGTCTTCAATCCAACGTTAGAGTTTATGAAATCATGATTAACGTTTATTTTGTTCTTATCATGAGTTTCCTCTACTACCTTTTCTTGATTAGAAATCATTTCTTGAAGCAACTTTGTCAAACCTTCCTTCAAACCTTCCATGTCTGCTTTTAGTTTTTCTTCTATACCATCGATCTTAGCTTCCATGCGATTCTTCAAACTATCCATCTTAGATTCCAAGCCTTTCATGTCTTTCTTCAAACCATCCATCTTAGATTCCATTTCATTTTTTGTTACTCTTTGTGAGAGCAAAATTTGTTGCGCTTGGTTTCGTAATTTTGATACATCATGTTGCACTTCTTCTTCTTCATGAGTCATAGTAGAGCCTTATGAGGGCTTAATGGGTGTGGAATTATTTTTGGGGGGCATTTTAGAACCCAATACTGATATCTATTTTTCAATATGCCCTTGGAATCACTTCAAACTGATTTTTCAAATAAGACGTGCAATTTTTTTAAAAAATACACACATTTTCTTGCTTTTGAGGAGCTCGATATTGAAATTGATGTATCTTTGTAATTTCAGATCTGCAAGATATGAACTTCGATCTTGTCGTAGCCCTATGCGTCTTCTTTCCAATGCCATAGGTTAGACCTAATTTGGATTCTTCAAGACAAAGTCATGCCTGATCTCCCACAATTTCCTAATTATGGGTTGGTTCAGCAGAGCGAACTTGTACGGCATGCCACGTGTCACTGCTTCGACCTTAACCTCTGAAATCGACACACACAATACTACAGTTTGTGCATTTTCAGTCACTTTTTACAGAATTCCAATTTGATGCTTGAAACGAATGTTATGATGATTTTCCCCTGGTCACCTGTTTGAGGTGAAATTTCAGAGCTTGCAAAAACCCTAACTTCCACAGATCATATCTCTGAAGATATAGCGAACCAACGTCAAAAATTTTTACTCCACGTTCCTTGGGATTTCGGCTCAAATGGGTTTTTTTAGCTTCTGTACCTTCGCAGAAAAAAAGTTATAGCGAAAATGCCACGCTAACCTGTTTGCAGCAGCGAAACCCTAGAATCCAAAGCTCTAATACCAAATGTTATGAAACCAGCTCACAAAATAGAATAAAAGATAAATCAACGACTTAAAAATAAGTCTCTTTGAGGGGGCAACCTCCTTTATATTACATAAATAGACAATTCTTGGATGATACAAATGACCAAACCTCCTTTCTATATATAAGAGTCCAATGGGTCACCATATAATCCTAGCTGACATAACAATAACAATATAAGGGCACAACAATAAAATTAGTGGGCTTCTATGGGGCACAATAATAACAATACGGGGACTACATGGGTACAACAATAACAATAAGGGGGCTATAATAACAATAACAATAAGGGGATACACTAGTATTATAGGGACTTAGCAATGTCCCTTCTCTGGAGTCCACTTGACCACTGTGTCCGCAGGGCACCGACACACCCCTTCCCCTTGTCCACATATCTGGGTTGGACCTGGAAACTTTGCCCCAGAGCTTGAAGCAACTAAAAGAAAGTTAAAGGCATATCTTGGCCAAGGCAAGAAACAAAAGAAAAGAAAATCATAAAATGCAAAAGATGGTTGGGACATTTAATATAACACGTTGGCAAAAGCCGAGCATGAACTCTACCTGTTATCATTATAGCCATCACCTTGGTTCCTTAGGCCACTAGTTGCCCCATCACATCATGAAATGAACCCATGCATGTCCCAGTCCCTGGTGGGCGATGAACTACCTCGCCTTTAAGGTGGTAATAACTGCTTTACATCGTACACAACATGCTTTCATTTCCTAGAGCTTCGAGCTATAATACAAAGAAAAAAATCAAGAAAAAGGAAAAGGAAAATAAAGGGGTGGAAAACAAAAGTTGGGGTGATTCATGCATCCACAATTGCTCCCTCCCCACATCCGTATACCCAATATGTGGACTTCCTCATTATTTCTATCCTTGTATCCATGTCATTTGGCCGTGAGACCCCATCGTCTCCATCCATTCATCATTATTCATATGCCACCTATTGACCGAAGGACATATCAGGGACATGTCTTTCTCCTTAGGGGTTGAGAACACCTAATAGGATTGTTTATTAGCCACTCCTACCTAGGAAAGTAACACAACTACATGGTCAAAGTCCCAAATTTGGAAGGGAATCCCCATATGAAGTCTCAATTTTCCCTTGACTAACAAGCTTGGTTCACTTAGATGCATTAATGATTAACTGTACTTAATGTTGAGGATGCAACATTGGACATTGTGTATGACTGGCAGGTGGTTTCCATCATTGATTGGGCAACTTAACTGGGGCCCAAGTTCACTAGAGGAGCATATGACACCCTAAAGGTGAAGCGTTGAGAGCCATAGGACTCCTATCACTTGCAGAGCATCACTCCATTCCATGGGCACCTACAACACACTAATAGTCTGTGCTTTTTCCTACAGTATAAATGAGATGATGCACTTGGACCAATGTGCCCTCAACTAGCTTAGCAGTATGTATATGTTGTGGCAACTATTAATTTGGTAGCTCAGGGACAAATTCCCTCCTTTGAACAACCTTCCTCATCTCGAGAAGATCCTTTTTGCCCTTGGAATAATTTAATTTGGTCAAGGAAAAATATATTTTTAATATGAAAACCCACATGTGCACAAAAGTTCAAGTCGACCTAAAGGACAAATTGGGTCTCGAAGGAAGCATATAAATAAGGGACAAGTCCACCTCATTTGTGTTGATTTTTGTAGCATCGGAAAGTGCTCTAAGCCCCAAATTTTGTGGAGAGGCTTAGACACTGGTATTCCATAGAACCTAAAAACTGTTTGTCAAAATGCCACTTGGTTAATGTTTTCTTAAAATCTCTGTTTTAAAAATCGGCCGTTTCGACTCCGGGCCTGGTCGACTGAGCCATTAGGCTGGCCGGTCCGACCAGGTACAAAAACAGCCAGGTTGGCCGGTTTTTGTACCGGCTTGGCCGGCTCGGTAACAAACCGGCCGACCAGGCCTAGCCCGAGTTAACTCGGCCGAGCCAAATCTGCCGGCCGGTGGGCCCAAAAAATCGGATTTTGTGGACTTGAAACCGGATTTTATTCCGCTGTTAGGTTTGTTTGAGGTTTTCTGAAGAGTTGTGGAGTTGGTTTTTGGAGCAGCTTCATGGTAATGTTAAATTCTTAAAGTAAAAGTGACATTCTCCTTAATCTTCATTTTAATCCTTTTACTTAAATTTTTAACATTACCATGAAATGACTCGGGATGTTTGAGAGTGGTTCCAACCTCATTGGATTTCATATGGAGAAAGTAGAATTTTAGATCTCATTCAAAATCCAGCAGACTTATCAGTTTTTCAGGATTTCAGGATTGGGTTATTGCAATGTTTCCATCGAATTTTGTCATGTATTAGGGTATGGAATTCGTATTTAATCAAGAGCACCAATCCCTCTATGTATCTTGATGACATGCTGTTAGTGACAATGACCAAGAACAATATGTGATCATAAAAGCATGAGATACAATATAGGGTTTTAATACACTAATGGAGGATGGAATTCAAAACATCATCCTCATCTAAATACCCTAGAATCCACAAACCCTAAAATTAGGGTTTCATATGTGAGCTAGGGTTTTCCATGAGCCATCTAGGGTTCTTATTCAAATTAAACCCTCCATCAAAAGAGCCTTAAAACAAATAAAAATAAATAAATGCATTACACATACTATGAGAGAGACCATACCTCTGATTTTACGTTCATACAAGTTGCTACAAGGATTTGCTTCAAAGTGCCTTGCACTTCTTATGTTTGTTAGACTTTCAAGGGCACTGTCATCTTTATCCAAAGGTGCCAACATAGAGGAGCTACATACTTTTCTTAGATGAACTTCCTTTGCTTCAGCTGCTAGACAAAAATAGAATCACATGAAGGGTTGCCACTAAACCTTCTTAAAATCACATCAACTGCTAGATAATGAGCAACTTAGTCAACAATATGACATCATGGAGGGCTTTTACTATTCTTCAAAAATCATTTTCAAATTGATGTCTAAAGAGACCATCCCTTCTCATAACTGCATTTTGTATTTTCATTGACTTCAAGGCACCTTTTATGAATGCTTCAAAGACATGAATATATATTAATTATTGATTTACAAGTCGGCTTCGATGGAACTAGCTTATAATACTTGTGTGTGTGTGTGTGTGAGAGATTGTAACAGTGATAAGGACTCAGCCTCTTCTTCTATACACAAAATAGGGTTCCTTGATTTTACTGATATAGATCACAAAGGATGCTCGCTAATTGTCTTTTTAGGCTACAATTCATACCTTGCAAACGTATGTATACAAGATCTTGGCTTCCTTAAATTATGGAGGGCCTTAGAACTGTCCTTTATAATGATGTGCCTCTAATTCTAGGACAAGTCCTCGTCACGATCATTGATAGGATACCACCCTTCTAGTTGTAAATGAAGTCACCTTTTAAGTCCTCATAGTCCAGTGACCACAATGTCAAATGCCGAATTTTTCTTTAGATTAGGGGATTTAAATTTCTTCGGAACAATGAGAATAACAAATTCATAACAAGGATGCAATGTCAAGAGAAACAGAAGAAAAATACCCTTCAATTCTACTTGAGCAAAGAAGTCCTCCATAATTGCTTCAAACGAGGGGCAGAAATACCTTGTTTATACTTAGAATCAAACCTTCAAAGTAATGTACAAAGATGCCGTGAATTGATCCACGTTAAATTTTCAACGTAGATAGGGAACTTAATAACTCGGTCTGAAGGCTATTGTGGCTCAATTGCAAATGCTTTCTTATTTGAAGAAAAACACAATGAAACCCTCTTCAATCAGGTCACAGAACTTAACACTGTAGGTTTAATCCATGTTTCTTTATATGCTTTGAATTACCACAGGCCTTCTAGAGGGTTGATGTCTTGTCGAAAGGAGTCACCTGTGACATTGGTTATGTTTTTTGTTTTAATCTCTATATCATCATCCTGTATTGGACAGTGCACTAGGTGCAATTTTGATATAATGGATATATTCATGAGCCTACTTCGATCATATGTTGTCTTTTGTGACTTATCTATATTGTAATGCTTTGTGTTTGGAAACATGAATAAAAATCTTTAAATTTATGTTTTTGTATAAAAAAATTAATATTTAATGTATTTTTTACAAAAACCTAGTCATTGAAACCGAGTCGACCGAGTCATTACCGATTCAGAGTCATTACCGAGTCATTACCTCGGCTTGGTAGCTGACCGATTCCGTCAGTCAGCCCTTTGACCCATTACAATGCTTTAGGGGATTTGACCCACACCAAAACCGCCGCGCTAGACTAAATATAATAAAAAATACACAAAATGGACCAGATTCGCAGTTTTGTAGGAGACCCTGTTCCAACAGTCCCCCAACACAATCTTGTGACTCGTCTCGAGTCACTGTGACGGTGGGTTCTCCACCTGTGCGCAGTTCATTGATGGCTGCGATCAGCAGGGCCAACACTTCTTGACTCTGAGCTACAACGTTCTGCGCAATATCCACGAGCTTCTGTGATGTCGGTCCTTCTGTTGCCACGATGACACTCTCCAGTGTCTGATTTAGTCGTTTAACAGCAACATCAACAGCCTGTGAGAGCTGGAGGGCTGTGGTAGTCCAAGGCTTCAAGCGTTCTTCAATGGCGTGTCTTTTACGCTGGAGTTCCTCAATTTCATCTAGGAGGGCGTTGCTGGTCCCCAATTGTGCCAACCGCTGTGCAGGAACTAAGGTAGGTAAGGTGGCCTCGATCTGGTCAAAAACATCTTCCTTCTGCTGCAAGCCTTGATTGATTTCTTGGAGGACCGGATCGCGCTGGATCTTGGTCCACAACTGCATGGTCATCTCTAGCAACTGGGTGCCTTGAGCAATCTGCCCCGTAATAGTGTTCGTAGCTTCAGTCATTAGTGCAGCGCGCTGGGCTTGTACCTCCGGAGGTGTTTCGGGCTGTAGTTTGGCCTGCAACTCAGTGATTTGCTGCTCCAACTGCGTCTTAATGACTTGCATCTCTGTCCTGGAGGCCTTCAATGCTGCAACCAACCCTTCAACTTTAGCTCGGGGGGTGGCTGTGGCCGGGATCTCCTCTATAACCTCTATGTAGAGCTGGTGGATCAATGTTTAGAGCTCCGCCTGCTGTGTGACAGCGAGGAGTACTTTGGCATTCCGCTGCGCGATGGTCTACTCGACCACCCCGAGTTGTTGGTGTACCTGTTGGTCTCGATGGCGAATCTCCTGAAATACAACGGTGTGGAGGCCCTGTAATGCGTCGTGGGGCAGCTTGGCCAGATTCAACTGCACCCCTGTTTCTGCTTGGAGTTGGACTGCTTGATTAGGCAGACTGATCACGAGGGCAACGCTAGATACGGCGCAAAGACGACTTTCCTCCATAGCGAGCGCTGTACGGCTAGTTACCAAGGGAGTTCGTACCTGAGTCACGCTGGCCTGTAGTGTGTCTGTCTTTAACTCTAGGGCACGAAGCTCAGCCTGGATGGTGTCAATTGCAGCCTTCTATTGTTCCTTCAGGGCTACCCACTTGTCTTTTGTGACCATTGTGATGGCGTCTGCTATTTGTTCGAGGTCCCCGTCAGTTAGTGTGACCATCACATCATATTCTTCCCGTTGCGCGCGTTGCTTCTTTCGGGGCCCCTTGTCAGGCTTGCTTGTTCGCTTTGTCCCTCCGAGGTTTACTTCTTCCGTGCCCAGATCTGGCGGCGAATCGACCTGGGTTTCGGCCCTGGTGTTCTTTGGCGGCGCGTTCTTCTTCGTGGCTGCGTCCGAGCCCTGCTTGCTTGGTCCTGCAGTCTCCTTGGTGGGGGTTTTGAAGCCTATCTTCCAAGTAGGAGGCCACAGCTTGATCACACTGTCAATTTCCTCATCTGCCACCATATACGGGAGTGACATCCAGGTTTTACCCTTGAGGCCGCGGATCTGAATGTGGTGCATTGTAACTTGGAATGCTGCAATACTTTTTGTACCTGTTATACACCATCGGGGACAGCCGTGGTCGAGAGTTGATGGCTGCGGCTAAGCTGCTCTGGAAGAGGACCCAAAAAACTTGGTTATCTTCCACGCGCTGCGCATCCTTGGAGTCCCACAGATGGGCGAATCGAGTCTCTTCGCACATTTCTGGAGTGAGCTCGGGGAGGACCGACTCCTCAGGGGCCTCCCATGCAACCAGTCCTATAAGGAGCAGTAGCCAAAAATAGCAAAAGGCCTTCCCTTTTTCCCGAGATTCGTGGACGTTGGTCAAGAATTTGTCACACAAATATTGGGCCCGATTGAGGCAGACCCACTTCACACACCGATCTGCTAATTGAATGACATAGGCAGGGACGGTTGCGACTTGGCACTTCTGCATTAGCTTGCATGCTAATAACATGGTACCCATCTGCGTAGCACGGTCACTGATGGATTTGATGATAAAGCCCTAGGTATTCCGCTCCACCTTATACTTTTGGCGCACAAATTCAGCAGTCTCGCCTTCATATTTCTTGCCCACTCGCTCCAGAGGGTGCGGCCCCTTCATGGGAAGGCCCGTAATCCTGTGAATTAACACAGCATCAATGGGGACTCGGTCCCAAATCCATAAGCAGCCATCGTGAATTAAGGCGAGCAACTGTCGGGCCAGCCGGTCCGTGATGTTGTAATGGCCAAAATGGGGCATCCGCAGCAGGTTCAAAAGCCCGGATACGACCAATCCACATACCCAGCGCTGAGGAATGACTGTGACCCCATCATTCGCATAAACTATGTCGAAGTATAACGCGGGGGCCAGCTCAGGGAAGGCTCCATAATTCACCAAGTCGTGATCATCAAATTTAACTTCGTGGAGCCTCCCGCAAGGATCACTGATGACAGGGACTTCTCCCGGGGTTAGCGGCGTTTGCAGATAGGTGATCAAGCCATCCAAGTTTTTGGGCGTGCGCGTTGAAGGCCGACGCGGTCGGATGAAGGGAGGTAACCAATTGATCGAATTGGCGGGCTGGGCTTCCTCTTGTGCAGCTTGATCCCCAACACAGGCTTGTTCCTTAGGTACTTCAAAAATCAAAACCAAAGACATGTTTTCTCGACAGGTGTCATCCCAACCGAACCGGACCCCTTGCGTAAGAAAGTCTCTCAAAGGTGCTGTAATTAGCGCATATTCCCAAACAAACTTTCTGTAATACCCTGCATGGCAGAGGATTGAACGCAGTTGTTTCCTTGTTGTGAGAGTCGCCGAATATATAATACCTCTACCTTCTGTATCCGCATCCCCATTCTTAGCCAACGTAGGTGTGTCCCATTGCTACCCATTCACAGCCTGAGCGGCCCGGTAGCCGTGCGCACCCCTTCCAATTCTGAGTCAGAAGCAGCTCGCGGATCATCCTTACCCTGTGTTGGGGTTAGGCTACGGTAGTTGACCATGCTTGGTATCCGCGTTTCCCATGTGGGTACTTCCAGTGCGATAAACAGCTGCGATTCACCCCATACCCCAATGTCAATGTCCCGCAGGACTGCGTCAAGCGCCTCTGTCCCACCTACTAACCCAAATGTTCCCAAAAACTCTTCCTTCAACGTCCCCCAGTGGTGGGTGCGCCGATGTAGCTTCGCTCTAAGTACCATGCAGAGGGAAGTGGCCCCAGGGCATGAATCAATAGGTGAACCCACTCTTTAGTCGTCCTGTCACACCACTGTTCTTCCCACGCGAATAGATATTCGCGTGGATCTTCCAATCCAAGGAATATCTTGATCCGCACACTGGTTGGGGCCTCAAATCGCAGGATCATCATATCCCGACACTCCTCCCAATCCTGGAATGCCTCCTCATGCGTCTCCCACCATCGCGCAGGTGTTCCACGCATGGCTAGCTTAAGGGCCCATAGCCTTCGTCCTTTGGGAACCTCTGCTTCGAATGCTCGCAAAAATTCCTTAATGCTACCAGAACCATCAAAGTAGGGTAGGTCTCTTACCTCTGAGGAAACGCAACGAAAGTCCCTTGTGACTCGAAGACATCGCAGCGCAGAGACTTCGTGCAACCGTTTTTGCCAATTCTCCATCTCCCTATCAGAGTCGAAGAAGCATTCACTGTCCTTTTCCCAGCAGAGTACTCCATCTGTCGTGGGGTTGATCCAATCTTCGTCCCGCGCAGTCAACTTATAAATGTGATCCACCTCCTCTTCATTGCGCACTAGCTCTGTGTATCATTCGCCTTCGCAGGATCTAATGGTACTAGCACCCTTGTACCGTTATTCTCAAACACCATGCTTCTCTTTTTGAGGTTGATGATACCACCCATATCTATGGCCCAGTCCAACCCTAAGAGCACAGGGTAGGGCTCCGTATCTTCTACAGTTTCGATTGCCTCAAAGTCAGCTCGGGCCTTTACTCCTACGATATCCACCGTAATATTAGACTACCTTCCTAGTGGGATGATTTTCTGTTGATTTGCCATGCGCAGCTGAATAGTGGACCATTCCAACTTAGGCTCTCCCATTCGTTGCCAAGTCTGTTTAGGTAACACGTTCGCATTTGACCCTAGGTCGAAAATAACCTTGTCCATTTCGTAGTCACCAATTTGCGCAGTCAACCGCATTTCTATTCCGATGCGTTTCTGAAGCTTGTGCACATCTTTGACCTTCGGGGGTAGATTGGGTCGTGCTGCGCAGCTATCTATTAATGCCTGAAGTTTCTCCACAGCGTTTGGGTTGCGCAACAACTTCATACATGCCTGCAAAAAGGGCTCGACCTCCTCATCTGCCTTGAGGTTTGCAGGTGCCTGAGCAGTAGCTGCCTCTGCCTCAGCAAAGTCCTTGCGAGCTGCGACAAATGTTTCTTTCCCTTTTTTAGGTCCAAACCTTCTTGTTTGATAACTGCTTGTCGGATCAGAGGTTCCATCGCAGCCTTCTCCTCAGGTCCCCTAGTGGCCATCCCATTGCGTGTCACAACATTCACACTTGGATCTTTGTCTCGCAGCTCAGCCTTAACTCTCTGCACATTCTGCGTAGGTGTCGATTGCTTTTCCTGCATTTTTGCTATCAAGATTGGACAATCTTCAATCGCATGGCCCAACTGTCTGCAATATCGATAGGACTGCCTTGTAGGGTTCGAACAGTCCCTTGCAAAGTGTCCTGCTTCTCCACAGTTATAATAGATTAGCTGACCTCGTCCCCGACCTGCACTTCTACCTCACCCCCCTCCTCTGCCCCTTGATGGGGAGCCACCTATGCCTGCGGGGGTTCTTGGCAACGCAGGGTCTGATTGTACTCTATATAAGTTTCCTCGATTAATCATCAAATCATATGTCCGACAGTTCTGTTCATCATGTCCCACCGATCTGCAGAACCTGCACCATTGCTGCTTCACCTCTGGAACATACGCAGCAAGGCGGGGACAGTGGTTGGTATCGTGCAGCCCCGCAACGCGACAATCATCACACCATAGCGCCGGCCCACTGGGTCCCGCAGCTTCCCTAGGGCGCAATGGGCTAGGTCCCCCGGCCTGCATATAGTCTGCTAACAGAGGGTAGTTATCCTTGTTATGACCATTCACCCGGCATCGTATGCACCATCTTTCGGGGCTAGCCTCTGCCCCTCGTTCCTTTCGCAGATTCTGGATCTCTATGTGCATCGCTTCTAGCTGTCCTTGGATCTGTTGGACGCCCAGCTGAGTCTCGTCTCGAGGTGCAGCTTCTAACTTCATGGCACCCTCCAAGGGTTTCTCCTGTGATTCGAAAGTTTGGTGCCCCATAGGTACGCGCAGGTGAGGTAGCAAGATAGCGATGAATCATTCTATGTGCTGTCTGTCATCATATTGGAATCCCCCTTCTTTGATCACCTTCTTCAGTTGCTGATCGGCCTCCCACACAGATTCAGAAGGCCCTTGCTTGAAATCCTTTAGATCACCCACGATTTGAGAGTAGGACTTAGGTTTCTTGAACTGCTGTTTCAGGGCGTTCTTAATATCTTCAATGGTTTCATTTGCGTTTTGACCGATGTATCCCATGTACCAGTCCAAAGCTCTTCCTTCGAAGGCAAGGGACAACTGTGCCCTTTTCACTGCATCACTAGCTACATTCTGCGCTGTCCATATCGATCCCGCGACAAACCAGAATTGATCCATGTCTTCATCTCTCACACCCTTAAAGGTCAGCAACTTCATGTGCGCAGCCATGTCGTCTTCCGGTGGTGGCGGAGGTGTAGGTGAATTCTTACCCCTAGGCTGGTTTGAAAGTGGTGTGGCTGGAGGACTCTGCGCAGCTGCTTCTCTTACCAGACTGTAGACAGATCTATCTCCTTCTAGGTTGGTTCTGTAGTATTTTCCACTTCGCATTGTACTCTCGTCCAGATCAGAGGTCATTCACTCGGTATGGCTACACAGAATACTCTTTTCGCACAATAATATCTTGATTAGCAATGGTAAGGTTTTCAGAAACTTACCTTGGAACCCCTTGAAGAATCTTCGCTCTGCTTCAGAGTAGGAGACAAACTGATCGATGGCAAATTCTGTCACAAATACTCCTAACACACTGTCTACCCAATGGTCCACCGTGAGAGTGATGGTGTTATCAGCCTTTTCTAACTGCTGGATTAGTTCGGGGGTCCACTCCGTGCCCTGCTTGTCCTTCCAACACTTCTGAAATTTTACCAACCTTGCGAGCCACTCCTAGAGCTCGATCGCAATCGTTACAAAGATCATCTCGTAGATCTCCGTGAAAATGTACTTATTCTTCCACTCTTCAGTGGTCAACCTCTCATTGCGGTTTTCTTTTACAGCAAATTCCTGAACTTGCTGTTCAAACCATTCATTAATTTCCTTTGTTTCAGGCTTCCAGTACGGCCTTGGCATTACCCGATCCCTCTCTCAAAATGCTCCCGGTCCCGGCAATGGAACCATTTGTTGGCTCAAGGGGTCTTGACCCAGGTTCGGAGGTTAAGATTTGCCAACAAACCCCTATACTACTGGCCCTTTCGGCAGTGACCTGCTTCCGCAGGCCAAAGTCTCACCCGAAGCAGTATGGGAGGGTGCTGGAACCAGGTTTCTGCACCCTGGGAGAGGGTAGGTAAGTCAAGCCCAGCTGCGTTCAACTCTATAGCTACCAAATCGTATAGTGCAGAACCCTTCTACTGATATCCTTCGTATCCACGTGGGCAGCACCAACTATAATCACAGTAACTAACAAATCATAGACTTATAGGGCATCAATGCAGTTTCCACTAGTATTCTTGCATAAAGTATAACAGAACAGATCCAAAGCGCAACACAATCAATTAACACAGTGACTTTTGCATCTTAAAGAAATAACACAACGGCATATATCAATTAACCAGACATCATAGATTCACAACATAATAATTTCAATAGACTCAGATACTTCAACAATACTTCAGCATTCATTAATCCTTCAGATCCACTTACAATACCCCAAAACCCAACCTGCGCACATAGCAGCAGGGTCCGCACACAGCAGGACAGAGGCCCTCCGCGCACACAGCAACAGGGGTCCTTACCCAAACAACCCTAACCAGATCTATCAGTTCGCATGTAGCATCAATTCCAATTCATTCTCTCTCCTTTTCCACTCAAAATATTCATCAATTTATAACAATTCAACACCTTTTTTGTAGTCCGCAACCCGTGGTTTATGGACTCCAAGTCTACCCTTTGACCCATTACAATGCTTTAGGGCTTTGACCCACCCCAAAACCCCTGTGCTAGACTAAATATAATAAAAAATACACAAAATGGACCAGATTCGC
This sequence comes from Pinus albicaulis, assembly GCA_034641835.2. Taxonomy (NCBI): domain Eukaryota; kingdom Viridiplantae; phylum Streptophyta; class Pinopsida; order Pinales; family Pinaceae; genus Pinus; species Pinus albicaulis. The sequence continues at coordinate 101,832,168 of CM076582.1, forward strand.
AGCTTTGTAGGAGACCCTGTTCCAACAGAGGTCAACAACTTGAATCATATCCTCTCCCTGAAAATAAACTCAAGGAATTGAAGATGAACAAGGAGGAATCTATGCAATCTTATGTCATGAGGGTATCCCAACTAAGGGATCAATTGCAGATTGTTGGTGAGCCTATATCTGATAGAGAGTTGGTGATGGTCACTCTTCAAGGTCTTCCTTGTATTTGGGAAACCTTCATTACTACTATAAGCAATAATAATAGACTCTTGACATTTGAGGAGCTCATTGGTAAATGCACTCAAGAGGAGACCAAGATGATTGCCAAAGGGAGGATTCAAAAGCAATAAAAGAAGAACCCTCTGCATTTACTGCACAAGACAAGAAGAGGAAATATAGACAGAGACCATCTAATCCAAGAAAATCTTCTCCTTAATCCAAGGACTCCACAAGAAGGTATTGAAAAGCCAAACATCAAGTTGAATGTTTCAACTGCCACAAGCATGGTCATTATGCCCGAGGCTGTCCAAGAAAGAGAGATGGTCCAAGGTCCAACCAAGGCTTCAACAAACAACATGCTTAATGATAGAAGCAACGATGATGATAGAAGGAGGGGTGATGATAGATGGAGGAGAGATGATAGAAGAATAAGAGATTCTCCTGATGATCATGAAGAAGCTATCATCCACAAAAGAGATCAAGGAACTCAATTTATGAAACTAATGCCGCTGCTACTCAATATGAATATATTCTTATTTTTTCTCTTTCTAGTTCATCTCCTCTAGATGCATATGATAGTTGGTTAGTAGATAGTTGGGGTTCTAGACATTTCTCTGGGTACAAGGAAGTCCTCTCAAATCTGGTTGAGAGGGAGACAAATCTAAAAATCATTCTTGGAGACAACTCCACTCATCCTGTAAAAGGTTTTGGTTCTGTTAAATTTCATTTGGACTCTGGGGAATCTGTCTCTAGGTGTTTTCTCTAGAATTTTTTTTTTCTGGGTTTTGGAGATTTGTTTCTTAGCCTCTTTGATCAAAGTCGAGACTAGAACACCTGTTCGATGCTACAAAAACTAACACTTGCTGCCCTCCAACAACCTTAAGATGTCCAACACATAATGTCCTAAACTAGGACACTCAACCACCTAGCAATCATCAACTTAGGGAAAACATTTATATACCTTTCACACTGTTCCAAGCCTCTGCCTTCTGCTGTAGAATTTTGGTCTTGTTAGAGTTACGGCAACCCTATCAAATGCCAAAACTCCTCTAGCTGCAGTCTAGATCCTCCTTAAAGCCTCCTCCTTTTGTTGTCTCTTGAGGATTGATATGGCATTGTTTCAAGCCTTTCGGCCCCTCCAAATGAGGGCCATAGTACACTCTGCCCTCCTGCAAGAATACACAAAGACTCGGCCTTATTTCTGTGGTGTCTTCCACAACTAAACTCGCACCAGGATTGCCCAAAATTATTCTTTAAGATTTGATCTGCATACTTCCAAACCCGGCCTCAAGACTGATCAAAGAAAGATACTCAAACCAATTTCTTCCTTCTTCACTGGTTGCTTTGGATCTACGGCTGTTTCAGATGCTCTCCCATTAAGACAAATTTGGGTTGTATGGATTAGATTATGGTCTCCTAAGCAACCCATCTCTTTAAGCTTAACCCACAGATCACTGTCATGGTCTTGCTTAGAGAAAGCTATTTGGATCTCCAATTTTAATTTACATCACAGTTAGAGTAGCATTGTATCATAGTCATGCATTTTCTTTTGGGGGAGACAACACATATCATTGTTTTAACTTCACATCAGACTTCAGTTATTAATTTGCATCACTGAACCTTGGAGAAAGTTGGATCATAAACTCGCATGCCAAGAAAAGTAACTCGCATTACTGTTTGCCTACTATACTTGAGATCTTTTGTCAGATAATAATGATTTCAGATCACTGTTGTTATGGGTTCTGAAGTTGGACTTTTTGATCCACAATGCTTCACATCCCTTCCAAATATTACCATAAGTACATAGGTAGGTTTGTTCTTTATAGATATGTCTTGATGCTTTTCAAAACTTTGCACCTTATATCCTGGAATTTGCATTGAATCAGAACTTCGTATCAAAAGATAATTCATATAGTAGTCATCCAAAGTAACTTGTCCATCAAAATTGGATTTCCGGATCTTCATAAGATTGTACCTTAGATAAACATGCAATAGATAACTTGGCTTCATTTCAGAGGGAACTTGGATTATTTGATATGCCCAGAACAAGTATTTTTATAGGACTTCATAGGAAACTTGAATCAACCCACAGTCATATTTGTATTATACTTTGGATCCTTCTTGTAGTAGACTTTCTTTCTTTTCCTTTCTGCCAACAACCTGTGATCTTCTGGCTTCTTTCTACCAGCCTTAGCTCTGATACCATGTTGGAAAATCAAGGTCTTTGTAGATTAATGTTGATTTTCCTTGATAATTATTTGTGATGTTTGTTGGCTTTTTATTATTAAGTTTTATTTCATCATCAAGCAATTGTTAAAACATGAAGATCACAAAGACATAAAGAACACAAGATATAGGCTTCATGCCAGGGAAAAACCCCACAATTGGGGAAAACCTGAGCAATCCTTTTCTTATAGAATCAGATCAAAATGAGTCCTTCAGGACCCAAAGACCAAGACCTCTTCCAAGCACCAAGTCAACCCTCCAAAAGTCTTCTTCAATCAAGTCAAAGATGGTCAAGCTTCACAAAGTCTGCTCCAAGTCAAAATTTTGTTCATCTTCTTTAGTTCTGCAATTCAACTTGCAATCTTCGGCCTTCCAACTTGCACAGGAACCCTAGATCTCTTCACACATGTGGGTAAAAGAGTCCAAGAACTTGGATCATCCTTTTCTTCTTCAGGTCTCTTCCTTCTTCCTATTTTTGGCTCTTCCTCACTTCTGTTAATTTCAGACATCGAACTTCATTGGTATGTAAAATGAGGACGAGGTTGCCACTCTATATCATGGGTTTGAACATCGCGATTAAATCGCGATTTTTTTCAACAAAATGATTAAATTGGCGATGTTTTACACGATTTTTTGAAAAAATCGCTAATCGGGAAAAAATCGCGATTTTTTAATTACATCATGGAGCCTGCATCACAGCAGTACCGATATAAGTTAAAGTAGTTTTTTTTTTTAGTATTTAAAACGGCCACCATTGGCAGTTAATATAAACAATATTAAATTCTTAAATAAAAGTGATATTCCTTTCCCTTTTACTTAAATTTTAACATTATGTGAAATAAACTCAGAAGATGTTGATGGTTTCGACCTCATTTTAGGATTTCATATGGAAAACTGAGTTTAGATTTGCTCAAATTAAATGGAACTTAAGTAATTTTGAGGTTTTATGGTTTAGGGATTTGTTCTTCCATTTGATTCTATTATGTGTAAGGGTATGAGATTGACATTTGATCAAGAGTATGAAGTCCTTTAAGAACCTTGATGTTGTTAGCATTGATTGTTGAACTTTGTTGATGTTGGTGGTATTGATTGTTGAACTCCCCTACTGTGGCCTTAACAAGAATGTACCCTTCACTCAAAGGAAAACAACTGGTTAGGCATGTTAATCTTTTTCTACTGCATTTTAAGGTTGAGGAGATGAACCCTTCACTCAAACCAAAATTATTGGTTAGGCATGTTAAACTTTTTCAATTTCTATCATGTTATAAGGTTGAGCAATCCAAGTCTGAAGACTTTGAGCTAGATGATGTTTATGTATCTCTTGTTGAAGATCCCATTTCTAGTAGCGATGAATCAATGATGAGTTTCATGAGAAGGAGGAGGAGGAGCAACAACAAGAGGAGGAGGTGACACCACCTACACACTCTTGCAGTGAGGGGCATTGTTTCCAGTTGTCCAGCACAGCTCCGTTCTTCAGGATGCGACTTCTTGGTCCTTCACCGGCCCCACCCCGACTTCTTCGTCCTAGAGGAAAGGCTGCCCACATTTTTTCTGCCAAAGGCGGGAGAAAGAAATCAGCAGTACAGATTGTTGGTGCATTCTTTTAATATGCAAAACATGACTCATGATATGAGATACATGTCTATATTTTGATATTTGGGGTTGGGACAGACTCGGGACTTAGTATTCGGGACACTGATTTCTTCTTATGTGTGATGTAGCACTAGACATGATATTACACGTCTTATATATTAGTTTTTTTTTTCATATTTATGTGTCAATGCATTTATTTTATGTTGTGGGTGCTTTAGATATTAAAAAAATGGAAAAAAAATGAATATTTTTGTATGTGCCGATTTTTACCCGATTTTTACGATTTTTTCCGATTTTTTCCCCTCGCCGATTTAATCCCAATCGCGATTTTCAAAACATTGCTCTATATAGTCATCCAAGAGAGCGAAAATGTGCCCAACAGAGCCGACTTATCATGGCAAGGGCGACTTGGTGTTGGAGGATAAAATGACTTCACATGACTCAAAAATAATTTCTTTCTTGTTATAAATTGCCCAAATGGGTCTTTTACATATGACAATAATTCTTTTGACTTATGACAAATAGTTCTTGACTTGACAAACCCTAAGAACATGAAATGCATGCTTAACCTAGATGACCATTTAAATGGAGCATGAAACCCATGCTTGAAAAATAATAATTTTTTTCCTCTTTTGCTTGATACATAAAATATAGATAATGACATAAGTACAAAGACAATTGTGAAGACCGAACCACATTTCCTCTTTTAAATGTTCAAAGGCCTTAGTTGCTTTTGGAGTGCAAAAAAATGCATCTTTCTTCAGTAATGTTGTTAGAGGTGTTGCTATTTTCCCATAATTTTTAACAAACTTGCGATAATACCCTGTCAACCCGAGAAATCCTCGAAAATGCCTTAAGGTTGTGGGGATTTTCCATTCCTTTATGGATTTAATTTTGTTAGGGTCTACCTTAGCACCCTCATGAGATACAATATAACCCAAATATTACACTTCCTGTACCCCCAAAAAACATTTGGAGGGTTTTGCATTCAATTGTTTCTCCACCAATAGTTTGAGCACCTTGTCAACATCTTGAACATGATCTTTTGTTAATTTTGGGAAACTAGGTCCAAACTCCATGTTGCACTGCTCATATGATGATGATTATATTTTTGTTGGATTCCTCTTTCGGAGATGTGGAAGATTGATCTAAAGATCATCTTGTTTGGATGAGTAGAACATATATTTTCATTTTATTTTCCACACATGTGCATGGTCGGCCAGATTTGTAATGTAGGCTCACAAGCCCTACAGAGGTGTCACACACCCTCATTGATGGATATAAATTGGAGAGAGATGATGTCCATTTCATCATCGACTCAACACACACATTCTTCTTGTGATCTGATTGGTTCGAACTTCGTACAGCCTAGGAGAGGCTTCCCTCCACACTTGTGAATCTGAACCTGAAGAAGCTGCCGCAATTTTCAGACTGTTTTTAGGGTTTCTGGACAGCGTTGACTCTGGTCAATGCTTGGAATTTGACTACATTTTTTGGGCAGAAATTCCGATTTTTGGAGGCTGTACTGCTGGGCACAAAAATCGAGGCTGAACGTTGACTTTGACTGAAGCCCCTTTGACTGCATCATTGACTTTTGCGTTGACCAGTTTGGGTTGACTTGTGTTGACTTCTGGAGCTGTCTTTGAGGTGTGTGTGTGACACTTGTGGAAGGCTGATTTGGCTGTTGGAGAAGGTTTGACAAACTCAAGACTTCGCTGGTTGGGGCATCCTGTTGACTGCTGTAATAAACATTTATCTATCCATTTGCTGGACAAGGAGAATTAGAAATTCTGATATATTATTTGGCTTGTCTTCTGTTGATCTATTATTATGTTCTATCAGCATTTTACTTTCATATTTATGTGAAAGAAAGATTGAAGTAAAACTGCATTAAGCATAGAACGTACCATGGTTATCTAAATTTAACATTTTTCCAAGACTTGCTAGCCAAAACACCTATGAACAAATATATGATTATTTTGTGAAATTCTGAGTGGTCTTTTAGGGCTTATTTTCATGTGTTGTCACTGTGATTAGGGTCTGACTTTTAATAGTAATTTTTAGTCCGACTCTTCTTGAAATAATTGCTTTGAATAAAAAATATAATGCTCATAACGGCTTGCGGCCTTCAAGGTTAAGGAATATCGAAGTTTTCTAATTGTGCCAAGAGATTTGCTGAAGGGATATGCCTGCAAACAAAGGTTAGTCTCACAAAAAAAAAATTCTGCAATGAAAACTCTTCAAAACCGTGTCAAAAGCACAGTTAGATGAGACAGCGAATTATACAAGAGAAAAAGGTTCAAAACCCTCATCGTCCCACAAGAAATTTGACATTAAAGCTTAAAAAAAAACGATGCCCAAAGATATAATGAAATCCTTCATAGACCTTTGAGATCACAAAAATTTCTTGCCAAAATTTATATGATAAAAGACCTTGGAAAAATGCTGGACCAAGGGTTTAAAGGCCTTCAACAGAGCTGTTTGGTTTTCAAACCCCTGTGGCTACCATAAAAAGATTTTTAAATCAGACTTGGGCCCAGAAAATGTATACAAGCCTGCATAACCAAATCCACGTCAGAATTTTTCAGAGAAATTAAACCCTTGTCAAAATGCGAATTTTGAAATGAGATAGGGTTTGAAAGGGCTTGCAGTCTCAAGATCTTTTTACAGCCAGCAATAAAAATTTGTTAAAAAAAACCTCAACGAATGATGGATATATATTATAGATTTGAAGGGAAACCCCTGCAAAAATCAAAATCTTTACGGTTCAAATGTTTTATACTCAGATCCACAGTCAAATGCTAATCGGCCTTGGGGTTTGAGGTCTGCAATGATTTCACTGCCCTTTCCAAACCCTAGCGAAATGTGCCTACAAGAAAAAAGAGGGTTTGATAGAAAAATTTATATAAAACCATTGCACAAGGAGGCTTGAAATATAGAAAGGCTTAGAGCTTAGATTGCTCCTTCAAACCCTTTCGGTAGTCTTGCAGAAAAATCATTGCCTCTGTTAAAAAAAAAAATTTCGCTACCTTCTTTCAAAGAGTTCTCACAGCTACCAAATGATGAGGAAAACTTTTAAAAAGGAAAAATATAAGAGTATAAATTAATGTGTTTGGAGCCAAAGTTTTCCCCAAGACCCTTGCCGCCTAACTTTTTAGAGGATTAACAAATATTTGGTGGTCCCCACCTCAATAAAAATAAACACTGAGCCACACAAAAAAAAAATGTTCTAAAGTCGAGGAAACCTTCTAAGGGGGCCAAGGGTCCCACAAGATTTAAAAATTTAAATAAAAATTTCAAGTGGAGTTTAAAGGCAAGCTTCAAACCCTTTGCATCCTCCCAAATGGTTTTTACAAGTAAAGCTTTGTGACACACAAAATTTAGAAGTTTAAACCCTTATGAAATAAATCGTTCGCAAACAAGGAATAAACTTCTCTTGCTCTTTTTCAGATCTACAAAAAAAAAATATTTACAAAATAAAGGATCTATTTACAAGATAAATACAAAAATATTTACAATTAATTTACAAGTTTTTTACAGATCTAATCTACGGGTATGAGGACACCTCCGGCCCGTAAATTAGATAGAATAGCTCTAGAATTAGCAAATATATCCTTTAAAGCTCTTTAAAATAAGTTAAAGATTTAATTTTAAAATGAGTGATCTTTAATAGAGTAAGAGGTAAGAAAACTCCCTTCACAATATTCTTATGATCAGTCCTGGAGATGTCCCACCATGGGTTCTTAGGCCCTCATGCTCAGGAGTGGGATGGTTTAGCCAAAAACTTCCGTGCACGCTTGAGATTTGATTCAAAAGATATTTCTACAAAAACTTGAAAATTTTGTTAAATCCAAATGGGATTGATTTACACATTAAAAGGGGAGTCTAAGGGTTTAATCGAAAACCAATAGATCCGCCCAATCATCAATGCTTTCTCCACCCAAATAACAATGCAAGATACTTGTACACTGATAAATCCCAAAGGCATATGAAAGTAACAACATTAGTAGAAAATTAAGTACATGATCAAAACAAATTTACCATGTTAAGCTGCAGACATACACACATGGTTGTGCCCGCAAAGACTTTTTTACTTTATTAATCCAAAACATTTACAGAGTTTCCAGAGCCAATTACAACATCCAAAGATGATCACAATGAGGAGCATATGGCTCAATTTATAGAAAAATTGAGAGTTCTAGATCCCCAACCAAGTGGAAAATGGGTAGGTCCAAGAAGTTGCACAATTTTGACTTGGTCCTGGAGAATAACGACTAGTTGTTGCTTGATCCATGCCAAAATTGAATCTCATTCTTTGATCTTGGTAAAGAAATTCGAATTCCATAATAATTCCCTTTTTTCCAGGTCAAAAAAAATATTATTTTGACCTGTTTTCCTCAAAAAATTGCTTTTGACTTAACCACCTAGGTCCATAAGTTCAATATTTGTTAAAAAAATGATTTTTTCCTTCATGGAGGACTTTGAAAATTGGACTTCTTTTGGAGCCACGAATTTTCTTCAACTAACTGGACCCGGAAAAATTAATTTCCTTGAAAAAATATTTCTTTTTTTGGCTCCAAAGAATTTCTTGTGATTTTCTGCCTTGGAATTGGGTTTGTCAAACTTAATTCTTCCTCGGGAATGACCACCTCCAAAAATTCGTTTTTCCACTTGATTTTTTGACCATTTTCTGGCTAATGTTTTGCCGTTTTTTGGTAGAAAACTCAATAAAAATAATTTGAGGAGAAAGACATTGAGGTAGAAAACTAAGTTGAGGTGTAGAGGTTCTAACTATGAGTACTCTACACCCTTTAACTTTTACAATCATTTGATTTTACAATTTACATCCAAATTATTAAATTTCTCAAGTAGGTGGAAATTTAATAACGAAAAATATACAGACTTAACTAGATTCTGCGAGACTCAAGACATGATCTAGTATGATGAAAATACATACTCGATACACTAGAACTTACTTAAGACATGACTAGTGAATCCCACCCCAGCTTTAGGGGTATATGTGGGAACAAAACTCTATTAATTATTTCGTGTATAAATAAATTAGCGAGGTTAAAAAACTCCCTAGGATGAAACTCATTAGCAAAAATTCTTAAGCTTAATTAGGTGTTTTACATGGCTTCATAATCATACTAGATTTTACATGGCTTCATAATCATACTAGAATCATTTTTACAATGGCCCACCGGGCTGTAGATTTTGGAGTTACAATTCTGATATACTGACGAATGATGATGATGAATTCTGGATATTTGACTGCTTGAACATGATGGATTTCCTTTGCAAAAATGTGTACAACTATAGGGTAGCTGACACATAGTGGTCAGCTGGTGTGAAACCCAAGCCTGTGGGCTTTTCACCCAAGCATATGGGTGTGAATCCATGAGGATATTTTTACATGTGATGATTTGAGTTGATATAGGACTCTGAGAGTAACCAGACACAATGAAAATCACTCGAATCTGAGTTGTAGAAGTGAAGATATGAATTTTTGAAGTTAGAGTGTTGGTTCGTGGCTCATGTTTGAGGTCGGCTAGAGTCGTAATAGGTCTTATGGCAGCTGGACAAGCCCACTAAGGAAGCCACATGAGTTAGTATAAATTAGACTCATCTGCGAGGCATAAAGGATAATCCTAAGTGCATATAACATCATAAAATAGCTCTAAAATGGACAACGACTGAGGTAGAAGGACGAAGAGTCAAGGAGGCCGTGTTATAGAAGGAATATCTTTTAGTTTGGGTGTGGTTTCCTTGGGATAAAAAAAGCGCAGGTCTGCGGCACCACCGTGGAGGCTAGGAAGACTGTCTGGCATGGTTTTTATCTTGTTTTGGGTGCGTCCTTCTTGCTGGGCAGAGCCCCTGGTGCAAAGGTTAGATTGATGTGTTTTTATGTGCACTATAGTATGTGGGATTTCTGTTACAGGTGGTCGCATGACTGTTGTAGGTAACAACAGGTGTTTGGAGGTGGTTTGAAGGCCGTGAAGCCTTGAGGAGAGGGTTTACTCTAGGCTACATCCTCTAGGAGTAGCAGCACATGTATACAGGGGTCAAGAGGCCTTCAAACAATGGCTTTTTTTGTCACAAAGCAACCGTAATTTGCTGTAAAAGTCCGAGGTAGGACTTTTAAAGCAACCTTGTGGAGGTGCCCAAGGTGTCTTGAAAGCTAAGGAAGGGACAACAAGGTTGGAGAAAGATTGCACAAGGGAAACTATGGTTTTGGAGCAGTGGTTTAGGGCAATGTTTTAAAACTCCGACTCGGGTTTGGAATCAGCCGAGGGTCGAATCTGACTTCGACTCCGACTCGGTATCGACTCGGCCTAGTTGATTTCAATGACTCGGTCTTTGTAAAAAATACATTAAATATTTACATTTTTTATAAGAAAAACATAATTTTAAAGATTTTTGTTCATGTTTCCAAACACAAAGCATTAGAATTTAGAGAGAAGACAACATATAATGAAAGTAGACTCATGAGTATATCCATTATATCAAAATGGAACCCAGTGCACTATCTAATACATGTAATATATAAAGATCAAAACAAAAACACGTAACCAAGGATGGTCTAATTCTAAATGGCCTCTACAACAAAACATCACTAGTCACTACTGCTAAACAAGGTAAGATCATCTGGCTCAGACTCTGAATCAGAGTCAGACGGGGAAACCCATGGCTCCTCCTCACTACTGCTCCAAAAACCAACTCCAATTCTTCACAAACTCCTCACAAATGGTCACACAAATGCAATGAGATAACTGTGAGTAAATGTGAGGGGGTTGGGTCACTTTTATAGGCTTGGGAGAGGGGTAGAGGCATTAAGAAAAAAAAACAAAAAAAAGAGTTTGAAGTTCGAGTTGCCATCTTTTTTTCCCACGGACTAGCTCGGACGGTTTAAGATGGGCTCGGCTGAACCGGCCGGTCGTTATCAAATCGGCCAAATCGATGTCCAGCTTGGCCTGTTCGGTAATGGACCAGCCACTAGACCGGTTTTTGTACTAAGCCGACTCGGGCAGGGGTCCGACTCAGTCGGCTCGGTCGATTTCAAATCAGTTCTACCAATTTTTAAAGCATTGGTTTAGGGTTGTTGTGAGCCATAATTAGTCTTGGGAATGCACAAAAATCGAGGTTAAGGAGAAGCAACAGTGAGTTGTAGATGTCACCTTGTTGATGAATGGATGCTAGTGGATGAGGTGTCCTAGAATAGGATAGTTTGAGGAGTCTGTTGGCAGCCAGGAGGAAGGGTAACCTAGATGTTTAGATGCCCTAAGCAGAGTGCAGATGCTACAACAAGGTTTGGTCACTTGTGGTCTGTTGGAGGGTAGTGTGAGAGTGGACCAAGTGTGGACAATGGATTGGTCATTTATGGTCTGTTGGAGGACAACGTGATAGTGCCCAAGTTGGAGTCCGATGTGCAACACTTTAATGGACAAAAGTGGCTGCTAGAGTGGCAGTTGCTGAACTTAAGGTCTGATTAGCCAGGAGCAGTTTGAGTAGCCCTAGACTTGTCATGTGGAGACGGATATCTACAACAGAAAATGGGCAATGCTCCTTGCCTGTGTTCATTGTGGGAGAAGGGCATATAGCAATGATAGGTGGCAACCCTCCGTGCCCTATGTTGGTCTTCATTAGAGCAACGCAGGAAGACTATAGTGGGCAGAAGTCCCTAAGTAGCTGAGGAGCAACGATGGGTAGTTGAGAGTTGTTCACAAACGAAGTTGTGAACAACTCAACAGGAGTCTCAATGTGTTGATGCGTTGATGGACAAATGACCAACAAGAAAGCAGATTGGATTGTCGAGATTCAATGGCCAGATGGACTTGGTGCATTGATAGAGGCATGTGCTGCAAATCGGGAGCCGAAGGACCGGGCATATGTGTTTAGGGTACGACTGAGCAAAGTTGAGAGAGAGCACTACATCAACCAGATATTCAATGTATCTTATATGGGTAGATTGGTTGTCGATGGACCGACACCAAGCCCTGGTTATTCTATTTTGTACTAGGGGATGTATGCGGGCCATTATCCATGGTACAAGAGCCCTAGACTGTTGTATTCAGTTTGATTAATATAATGAAGTTGGGTTGAAAATTTGTAATTAGTTGTCTATATTTGTGCACGTGTGATTTACTGCTGTTTATATTCCACTATAACATGTTGTGATAGTTGGTTTGGTAGCGTCAGTGATTTAAGATTCTATCCTAGACACCAATATTGTGGAAAAACAACACTTCGCACGTGTGGACGAAAAAGACAGTTTCCCAAGAGACCTTGCTTCTTCGACTTCTTCCTTCTCCTTGTCTTCTCTGCTCTTCTCTCTTCTTCGCTATTGCAGCTCGAACTTGCTCGAGTGTGTGTTCCAAATGAGTTAAAGTCCCTCTTATTTATATCCTTCTCGAGGGGTTGAATAACCCTCCTTTAGGATGACTTTACTGGGCTGACTTGGTCTTGGAGGAATAAATGGCTTTTTTTGACACAAAATAAATATTTTTCTTTGTTACAATGAGTCCAAATAGGACTATAATACATGACATAAATTTTTCTTTGTCCTAGAAGGACCTAGACACACGAGGAACATGCTTTTGACCTAGACTTGAGCATGAAACCTATGCTTTGAATAAAATAAACATTCTTTTAATTTCTTTATACAAAATATACAATGTCATGTTTACAAAAGGTCATTATGAAGACCAAACCCAGTTAAAATTTCCAACAGGTATATCTCTTCTTTTTTTGATGTGTCTTGTTCCTTTTCTTCCTTGTCTTCACCGTGTTTGTAAACTAATTTCTTCTCAACACCTTGGGGGAATAAATGGCTTTTCTTGACACAAAATAAATATTTTTCTTTGTTACAATGAGTCCAAATAGGACTATAATACATGACATAAATTCTTCTTTGTCTTAGAAAGACCTAGACACATGAGGAACATGCTTTTGACCTAGAATTGAGCATGAAACCCATGCTTTGAAGAAAATAAAAATTCTTTTTCTTTCTTTATACAAAATATACAATGTCATATTTACAAAAGGTCATTATGAAGACTACACGTAGTTACAATTTCCAACAGGTGTATCTCTTCTTTTTTTGATGTGTCTTGTTCCTTTTCTTCCTCATCTTCAGAATCTATGTAAAATAATTTCTTCTCAACACACTTACGACCTTTAGTTTATTTGCTATCACAACTATAACAACACCCTTTTGCTCTTTTTTCCTCCAGTTGTTGTGGTGTCAACTTGTAGGTTGTGGGAGACTAGGGGCGACAACACTTCCATCTTTATAGTTGTGAGTGGTAGACCTCCTTGTTGCCATAATTTTGCTTTCAAATTTTTTTGCCAACCTAAATGAATTCTCCAATGACTTAGGTTCCAAAAGGCTAACTTCATGTTGGATGTTATTTTTGAAAGTCCCTGTGAAGACGTTAGTGATGCTCGTCTGGAATATCAGTTACCTTGATATTCAATCTTTGGATGTCCTCAATGTGCTCCCCATATGAACCCTTTTGTTTGAGATTTATCAATTGACTAGAGGAGGTATTGCTCTTTGTATCCTCATAATGTGATATCATTTCCTGTGTAAAAATTGTCCAAGTGACAAGTGATTTATGATAACAAATCCAATGATACCACACAAACTGATTGAGTTCTAAATATAAAGATGCAATGTGTACCTTTTATGTGTGTTGCACATTATGTCGATCAAAGAACTGCTCCACTTGTAGTATCCATGTGATCGAATCCTTGCCATCAAACTTCCTCATATCGAATTTTGAAATATGGTTGGTCTTCAACCCTGAGTTAGAGTCTCTAAAATCACGATTCACATTCCTTTTGTTCTCATCATGTGTTTCATGGAATACCTTGTCACCAGTAGAAAGCCTTTCTTCTAGCAACTTTGTCAAACCTTCCTTCAAACCTTCCATGTCTTCTTTTAATTTGTCCATGTCCCATTTTATTTTGCTTCTGAACCATCTATCTTAACATTCATCATCGTTTCCAATTCATTTTTGGTTGCTCTTTCTGAGAGCGAAAATCGCTACATTTGTCCCGTAATTTTGATATATCTTGTTGCATTTCTTCTTCATCATGCATCATAGTAGAGATTTCTGAGGGCTTAACAGGTGTAGATTTTTTTTGCTTGGGAGGGATTTTGGAATCAATTAATGATATCTATGCTTCACTATGCCCTTTGGATCACTTCAAACCGATTTTTCAAACAAAATTTATACAAATTTAAAAATAGACACCTTTTAAGAGCTTGATTTTAAGCTTGTTGATAAGGCTGAACTTGCAATTGTTTTATATCTGTGATTTCGGCCTCCCAAGTTTTGAAATTGCGTCCTGTGGTAGCCCTCTGTGTCTTCTTTCCAACATCACCAACTAGACTGAGATTGGATTCTTCAAGATAAAGTTATGCCAATTCCCCTGTGATGGCTTGATTATGCACTGATTCAGTATATCGAAATTGTACGGGATGCCACATGTCACCGTTTTATCCATTGGCCCTAAAACTCGTACCCAAGAAAATGCAGTTCGTACAATTTCAATCACTTCTTCCAGAATTTAAAACCGATGCTCAAAGATAAAGTTATGACGATTTTCCCCAAAACACCTGTTTGTGACTAAATTCTAGACCATGCAAAAACTCTAACTTCCTTAGACCATATCTCCAAAAATATAGCGAACTAATGTTTGAAATTGTAACCAGATGTTCATCAAGATTTCACCTTCACGTGGTATCAATTTCAGAGTCTGAAGGTTCACAAAAAAAACGTTATAGCAAAAATGCCACGATGGCTCGTTTGAAGCAACAAAACCTAGAATCAAGAGCTCTGATACCAAATGTTATGTATCCAGATCAAACAAAACACAAAGACATAGAAAAAATAGCCCAACGATAAGATAATAAACCACTTTGAGGTGACAACCTCCCTTTCCATCACCTAAATGAACAATTCTTGGATGATTCAAATGACAAGACGTCCTTAGTAAATATAGGATTCTAAATGGTCAAAATATAATTAGGGCCTACATAAAAATAATAATGTAAGAGCAAAACAATAACAATAGTGAGCTTCTCTGGGGCACGACAATAACAATATGGGGGATGCACTAGTATTATAGGGACCTAACAATGTAATTTTATTGTCAATTTTCTTCCATTTTGCATGCTAATTTATGAAATTATGGTTTCCTTTTTTCTATATTAAACTGTGCAAAATCTTTTATGAAATCTTGTTTTTACATGTTATGCAAAATTAGTCTTTTAAAAATCCATCAAAGGAACTTTGTATATGCATTCTTTGATCTTAAATCTCCACTTAAGAAAGTCTCCCATCATCTTTATCCAAGTCCCTCTATCTTTTATGTTGCCATTGTTGACTCCATTGCCCAATTGAGAGAAAGCACTAGACTAGCTTCTGGTGATTATCTTAGTTTTTTCCCTTTCTCCTTAATTCATGGTAACTAGAATTAGGGTTAGCTTAAATCTGTATTTATAGTAGTTTATCGTCTATTTGTTATTTTCCTATTGAAAGGGATTGCAATTTATAAATATAAAAAGACAAAGTCTAGACTCTAGCATTAATTGCATAATTTTGACCCCAAAATTAGGGCTGACATTTGATAAATATTGCTGTCATATGCATTTCTAGCCATAAAAGCATCACTGTTTACCTAAGCCTTGTTTGCATCTTCGATAGCCTTTGCTCTTTTGTTGATCATATCACTCATAGGCTATTTCTCAAGCTGCCATATGTCACTGTATGCCCTGAATATGCATATCATAAAACCCTAACTTATAGCAACTTTCTTCTAAATCATAAAGGTCTTAGTACATCAACTCTTGGCAACTTTTATCTCAGGATTCACGGTTTGATCAATATCTTCCCCTTCAATTATTAGATCTTGCATCACCCTTGAGCCCTTGTTAGTTGAACATCTTGTTGGTAATATTTTTCGGGAAACCTTCCTTGTGGGGATAATATATACCATTAAATAGTTGGAGAGAAGCCATTGTGGTGACATCGGTGGCTAATCTTTTGTTTCCATAAGACCTAGGTTGCTTACTGAGGCTTTGCACTAGGCCTGTGGTAAAAGTCCTCATGGAAGATGAATCCATGGAGTCCCTTTTGTTGCCCCAAGTCCTAGACATGCATGTGGCTTGTTGAAAAATGTGTAACTAGGTTTGGTCTTCATAAGTATGAAATGTACTTTTTACTCTTGTAAATTGTAAAATGAAAGAAAAAATATTATTATTATTATTATTGGAGCATGGATTTCATGCTCAAGGTCTTTTATTTTATAGGTCAAGCACCCATTGAGTGCTTCTAGGTTTTGTCCTAGGTCAAGAAGTCAAAAGAGTCATTGTCATAAGTGCTGAGAATTTGGTAGGGTAGTGTTTAATTCAATTCTCTTACTTGATAATTGCTTGTGTTATACTTGTTATACTTCTATTACATAGATCTTATCTTCATTAGATTATTATGTTCTTCATCAAGTCAATTATCAAAACACAAGAGACACCGAATTTTGGCTCTTCAAGCCAGGGCCAATACCTCTCCCTTTTGGAGAGGAAAACCTGAAAGTAATTCTTCTTCTAGATATTTAATTGACAAGTACCATGAGCATGACACAGACCCTTGACACCAATATGCCTCCAAGACCTTGTCACTATCCCTTACTGCTCTTTTCGACTTCTTATGTTTTGCCCTCCTTTTCTGCATTGTACCTTAGAGAAGCCTGGTCTCTGTTCCAATAGTCCTAATCAAAGTGCCTTTTGATTCCAACTTCGGCTCCCTAGTGTCCTCTTCTTGGTCCTTCCTTCCTGCACTGTTTAGCACTATGGTAATCCTCCTTTATGCTGTAGTTACCCTCGACTCCTTTCTGAGATATGCAAGAGGAGTATAGTTCCAAGTCAGAGATGTATATACTTTAGCACCGAGCCTACAAATCTGCCGTAGTCTTCCTGTATATATGCGAGATATGGTGGCCCAGGACCGAGGCTTGTATAGCCTCTTCTTCGCACTTCTTACAATCTTCTTTCCTTTGCTATCTAGCCTTCCTTTCACACACTGTATTGCAGAACTAGCCCGAGCTTCTAGAGCAAGATCTTATCCTCTTCCTCGCATGTCTTGTAGCCTCTTCCTTTTGTTGTATATCCCTCTTCTTCTCACACTTTAATTCATATCTATATTGCAGACCTTGACCTTTGCACTTTTCCACAGAACTTGATTGAATTACTTGTTTGATAATGAGGTCGCAACGTTGAAAAGTGTAAGTAGGTCGGTCTTCATGTTGACTATGTAATTATGTGTTTATGTAAGGAAGAAGACGGATAATAAAATGTATTTTTGGTGTACTTGCTTCAGGGTTTCATGAGCAAGATTTTATTATGTAGATAGACTTCTTCTTGATGTCTATTAGGTTTTTGTCTTGTAGGAATAAATAGATTTAAGTGTCTCATTCATGAAGGATCTAGTCTAGGAATATATGCTCCAAGACCTTGTGGAAGAAGCTCACAAAATCCCTCAATGCAACGATGAAAGTAAGCTTTAAAAGCAGTAAAGAAGTACCTCATCAACGCTGGAATAAACCTTATCTTAATCTAGTCAGCCTAATTCACCATGAACTAGTCGGCCTAACTCGGAGCTGTATGGTTGGCTTGTTTAAAGGGATGTGCCCCATATATATACATATGATATGCAGTCATTTGGGAGACAGAAAATTGCGGAAGTACAGAGGTACATAATACAGTGCGTATTTT
This sequence comes from Pinus albicaulis, assembly GCA_034641835.2. Classification (NCBI taxonomy): domain Eukaryota; kingdom Viridiplantae; phylum Streptophyta; class Pinopsida; order Pinales; family Pinaceae; genus Pinus; species Pinus albicaulis. Next base: position 101,849,971 of record CM076582.1, read on the forward strand.
TGAAGTCTTGTTCAGGGTTTTTCAGTGAAGATATGTTAAAGAAGAATTGCGGATTAATTTGTAACAGAAGTGTGGATTCTTTTGAGGATAAATTGCAGACTGTTCTGAACTAAAGTACTATGTTTTCAGATAGGGAGAAGTGCAGATCTCAGCCAGGGTTAAGTGTGGATTCCATTGTGGAGAACATCATTTTATCAAGTCTAAACAAAGTGTGGATATACTACAGCAACTTGAAACAATGACATTATAGTGTGAAGATAATAAGGAAATGTATATATAAAGGAAAGACAGTATATCCCAAGTGAAGTAACCTCAAGTTAATAAGAAGTTAAGGGTCCCGAGTGACCTAGCCTAACATATGAACAAGCTTATGGAATGGGACTGAGATACAGTGTTTGAGTAACCAAGTCAACAGAGAAAGACTTAGAGATCGTGTTCTCTAAGTGCTGGTGTAAGATAGTGCAGGTCAGTGCAAGAAGAAGAATCAACGTTGGAAATCATCAAAGAAGAAGAGACAAGGTCTTGGAAGCATACTTAGGTTAAGGGTCTGAGTCTTTGTCATGGTACTTGTCATTTGAAGATCTATAAGAATAATTCTTTGCGGGTTTTCCTCTCTAAGAGGGAGAGGTTTTGCCCTGGCTCTAGGAGCCTAACTTTTGTGTCTTGTGCATTTTGATAATTGACTTGATGAAAGATTAGCTAAGCTAAAAGAAGAGAAGACATAAGTAACACAAGTAAGCTCACAAGTAATTATCAAGAAGAGAATTTGTATTAATCACCAATGCTCCAATTCTCAACATGGTTTCAGAGCGAAGGTGCTAAACTCAAGGGCTTCTTGTCAAAGAAGACACTCTCGGAAGCGAAGATCAAAGTTTGGGTTGAAAAGTCAAATCAGTTTGCAAGGAAGACTCTCTAGCTACTTCAAGAAGGATCTCCTATCTCATTCAAAGAATCAACTCATTCAAGAAAGTAATCTTTGTCATCAAAGATTCATTTTCAAGACATTGTTAGAAGGAGGTATTCAACTTCTGAAGGTATCCTTTATCAACAAGGAGTCAAGATCACCTACATTGAAGATTTCTATCTTAGAAGAAGTTCTTAACTTCATCTTCATCATCATCATGGAAGCTGCAGGCCACTTTCTCAAGTAAGTACTTAAATCTGTCAAGATGACCTATTGTAAA
>CM076582.1:101851254-102055064 GCA_034641835.2 Pinus albicaulis
CTTGCGACGAATATGTGTCGGAATAGCGACGAATTGGCCGTCGGAATTTCCGCCAAATTCTCTAGTGTTAGATCTTGGAAACCCAAGCACTAAACTAGAGGATTTTGGTCATAATCGCATGGAAGCAAGCTTGTGTGTATGGTTGGGGCCTTATAACTACACTCTTACCTTTTTGTGCATGCAGTTGAGGTGTTAGGTCAATGAAAAGGAGTTCCAACTTAGGGATTGATCAGTTGGGGTGGTTGCTCAGCTCCTGAGTGATCTCTAGTTGGATGCCAGTAAGTGTTCAGTTTATAGGCCCAAATTCCTTAACTGAAACTTGGAGGTCGAGTCATGTCATAGTAGCACTCAACCCCGCATTTACCCGGAGCTTGTAAAAGCTCGTAAATTTTGGTAGGGGTGGTAACATATTGGTATCAGAGCTTCCAGGTTCAAACACTTGGACTGGATGGGCTATATGTGACTATTAAGCACGCATGTCAATTTTCAATGTGTTTGTTGTGCATGCATTGTGGTGGCTATGGTTGTCATGTATTTATTCAATGTTCTAGTTTGAGTTATCATGCATGATTAGAGATGATGATAGGCTGATATATATATATATATATATATATATATATATATATATATATATATATATATATATATATATATATATATATATATATGTATATATATATATATATATATATATATATATATATATATATATATATATATATATATATATATATGTATATATATATGTCGTGCAAATATGGAATGTTTTTGTAGACGAGATAACCTCCCCTAAGATACACTAAGGTATGATTTTGATTATGTCTATGTTTGGTTAATCTAACATGGTATGTTTGTAATAATAATAAGATCGGAGATGATGAAAAAAATGGTGGATTACAATTCACGTGAGCCTTCTTAAATATTCGTTGAGTAACAAGGAGATGAGTACTCTCCTGACATAACAGATACACTAAGAATTCTGAAGGAAGAAATCAAAAGTTGCAAGATAGATAATGACAAGATAACTGAGTCACATGAAATACTTGTCAGAGCTCAAGAAAAGAAAGTAGATATTAATGCAGTGATCCTTCAGAGTTTATTAGATTTACATAGACATACAACCAAGAATCAGCCATGGACAAGAGGAAAGGAATAATGGGGCATATGGAAAAAGGTATCGATTAGGATACAGGTTGGACATAGATGATACAATTAAAGATGGAAATTTTTGGATAAACATGACCTGATAGGTAGTTCTTATGGATTTTATTCTAGCTTTGGTTTAGAGAGATATCATGGTCATCACTACCATCATCCTTATAGGAGGAGTGACAGGGGGTACTTTTCAGATGAGTTCAAGAAAGTCAAACCTCCTAAATTTGATGGAGAGATGAAGAAATCGAAAGATCCAGAAGCATGGATGCTTGGGATGAAGAAGTTCTTCAAATTGCATGATTATGCAAAGAATATGAAAGTTAGGATATTTATTTTCAGGCTGAATGGAAAAACATATAATTGGTGGGAAGACATGAAGCATGTTAGAGGCATCAAAGTAGAAGGGTTGAGTTGGCATGATTTTAAAATAATATTTTGAAAGAAGTACTTGCCTGAGATATATTATGATGGAAAGGCTAATGAATTATATGAGCTAAAGATGGGATCTATGACATATTAAAGAGTACACGACTAAGTTTTTGGAGTTGTTGAAGTATTTTCCTTACCTCAAGGATGTGAATATGAAGGTCTAAAGATTCATCAGTGGACAACCATTAGCATTCAAGGATCGAATTGAGTATGATGAGCTTCTATCATTAGAGGAATTCATCGGGAAGTTGAATCATTTTTATGAGTTGTCAGAGTGTAAGTCTGAGCATAAACATGTTTGGAAAGGGAATGATAAGACTAAAGGGAATTGACCACCGAAGTAGGGAAGACCTCGGAATGCAGGTGAGAAATAGAATGTGTCTTCTTATAGGAAGTTTAATGGAGCTAAGAAGGGATCTGAACATTAGCCTGGAGAGCATAAGAGTATAGGTAGTGGCAGAGAACCATTACAGTGTTGGACTTATGGCAAGAAGGATTGTCCATTGTACCAAGGTGGCAGACCTCAAATCTATAGTCGTCAAGAGCCACACATAGTTGGGGATGTTGGTAATATAATTCCTCGGATCTATGCAAAAATTGATAACAGACATGTGGATCATCAAACATGCATTGTTGAGATGGATGGTAAGCTCTGTGATCATTTTTTTCCATTTTGATTGATCCTGGATCTAATTATAGTTATGCTCGTCCTAACCTGGTGGATAAGTGTGGCTTGAATAAAGAAGTGCATGCAGAGTCTTGATTGGTGCAGTTGGCTATAGGGAATAAGAAAAGAGTTCATCGATGGGTGAGACATTGTCCATCTGAGCTGAATGATATGCCTACATTAGCACATCTAAATGTGCTTCCATCAGGATCATATAATATGATTTTGTGTATGAATTGGTTGTTTACTCACAGGAGCAAGGTAGAGTTCTACGAGAAGGCTATTGATTGCCTGGATGATGGAGAAAAGAGAATCTTGCAGGGAAATAAGAATCATACATTGATGAGAATGGTTACAACTATGAAATCTAAGCACAATTATAGGAAAGGGTGTTTATTATTTTCAGTGCATGTTTCCAGTGACAAGGGGAAGGGTGTTGAGGATGATGAAGTCTTGAAGAGGTATCCTATTTTGCAGTAGTTTCAAGATGTGTTTCTTGCAGAGATTTTAGAGTTACCACCTCATAGGTAAGTGTATTTCTTTATTGATTTGGTACCACGAGCAACACCAACATCAAAGGAACATTACAGGATGAGCACTCCAGAGTTGGTGGAATTGAAGTTTCAGCTTAAGGAAATGCTTGAGAAGGGATACATTAGGCCTAGTGTGTCGCCTTGGAGTGCACTGGTATTTTTTGTAAAGAAGAAGGATTGTAATATTATATTGTGCATTGATTATAAGAAATTGAGCAAAGTGGCCATCAAGAACAGGTATCCATTGTCGCAGATTGATGACTTGTTTGATCAGTTGAAGGGAGAAACAATATTCTTGAAGATTAATTTGAGATTAGGATATAATTAGGTGTGAATTAAAGAAGAAGACATATATAAGACTACATTCCATACCAATTATGGGAATTATGATTTTGTGGTGGTTCTGTTTGGTCTTACTAATGGTCCAACTACTTTCATGTGTTTGATGAAAAGTGTGTTGCATCCTTATCTGGACAAGTTTGTGATAGCGTTAATTGATGATATATTGATATATTATAAGAATAAGGATGAGCATGCAAAACACCTAGAAGCAATGTTGAGATTGTTGAGAGAGCATCAATTGAATTCCAAGCTCAGAGAGTGCAGTTTACTTCAGAATTAAGTTCCCTACTTGGGACATGTTGTTTCCAAGGAGGGTATAGTAGTGGACCTGGAAAATATTAGAGCTATTATGGAGTGGTGTAATCCTACGAATGTGGATGAGGGTAGATTATTCATGTGACTAACATGATACTACATGAGGTTAATCAAGAAATTCTCATAGATTTCCTATACTATTACATCTTTGCAGAGAAAAGGAAATAAGTTTGAATGGACAAAGAAATTTTCATGTAGATGAAACATTTCCTTACAAATGCTCCAGTTTTGAAGATTGCATATCTTGATAAGGAGTTCGTGGTATGTACATATGCTTGCAAGGGAGGACTTGGTGGAGTCCCGATGCAGGAAGGATAGGTCGTATTTTATGAGTTAAGGAAACTAAATGGGCATGAGAAAAACTATGTGACTCATGATCTTGAGTTGGAAACTATCATTTATGCCTTGAATATGTGAATAAATTATCATCTTGGAAAGAGGTTTATTCTGATGAGTGATCACGGTGGAATGATGTACTTTTTTTACCAACCCAATCTGATGCTAGGCAAGCTAGATGGTTGGATACCCTCAGTGAGTTTGACTTTGAGATCAGATACATCAAGGGTAAGGAGAATCAGGTTGTGGATGCTCTTATTAGGAGAGTGCTGGTAAATCACATTGTAGTGGTAATTTCTTATGAGATAGATTTATAGGAGTGGATCTTGCAAGAAAGGAAACATGATGATAGGTACCAGAAACTGAAGCAGAAGTTACAAAAAAAAGGTATAGGTGGTAGGGATTAGGAGTGTCACCTCATGACAGATGGCTTGGTCAGATTTAAGAACAAGATTTATGTGTCAGATAGAAGTGAGCTCGAGAATCTTATCTTAAGGGAGTTTCATGTTAAGCCATATTCAGGTCACCCAGGATATCAGAGGACTTTGACAGCTATGAAGAATTTATATCATTGGATGAACTTGAAGAAAGAGGTGGTTAAGTTTGTTGCGAGGTGCTTGGATTGTTAGCAAGTGAAAGCGGAGTGTGAGCATCCAGTTGGTTTGTTACAGTTGATTCTGATTCTAGAATGGAAATGGGAGGTCATTTCCATGCAATTCATTACAGGTTTTCCAAGGAAATCTAGACAACATCATTCTATCATGGTTATGGTTGATAATTAAGTAAGTTAGCGCACTTCATCGCTATGAAGTCTACTAATTCAGCTAGTGAGGTAGCTCATATCTACATTAGGGAGATATTGAGGTTGCATGGTGTTCCCAAGAAGATCATATCGGATAGAGATGCCAAGTTCACTTCCAACTTTTGGAAGGATTTTTTTTTCATGCTTGGGGATATAGTTAGCCTTCAGTACAATTTATCATTCGTAGATAGATGGATAGACAAAGAGGGTTAACAGGATTTTTGAGGACATGTTGAGGATGTATGTCATGCATCAGTAGAGGAACTGGTAAGAGTATCTTTTACTGGTGGAGTTTTCATATAACAATGGGTATCAAGAATCTTTGAGGATGCTTCTATTTGAGCCTATTTATGGGTGGAGTTGTTATCCTCCTATTCGCTGGAGTGATCTAGTGAACAAGGTGTTGATTGGACCGAATATGTTGGCTGAGAAGGAATAGGAAATCTAGGTTATTAAAAGGAATATGAAGGTAGCATAGGACAATAAGAAGAGCTATGCATACCATAATAGAGCATTCAAGGAGTTTAGGTTAGGGAGCATGTGTATTTGTGCATCAATCCCAAGATTAACTCCTTGGGGATCAGATCTTGTGCCAATATGGTACCTCAGTATTGTGGGTCTTTTAAGATCTTTAAGAGGCTTGGACTAGTAGCCTATACACTTGCACTACCTCCGACAGTGAAATTCCATTATGTTTTCCATGTTTCATTACTTAAGAGATATGTGCAGGATGTTGATCATGTGATTGATAGGTTTGTATTGGAGGTGGAACTAGAGGGATAATTCTAGCGAGACCCATAGTTCATTCTGCAGTAAAAAAAACTCATGCTCTAGAATCGAGCAATAGATCAAGTTAAAATGTAGTGGAAGCACTTTGGGCCTACTGAAGGTACATGGAATATGGTTGATAATATGTAGGCTTCATATACTTCATTATTTGTTGGTTCAAGCAAATGATTTTTTGGTATATATATATATATATATATATGCATTCTGCAGTAGAAACAACTCATGCTTTGGAACCGAGCAATAGATCAAGTTAAAATGTAGTGGAAGCACCTTGGGCCCGCTGAAGTTACATGGAAGATGGTTGATAATATGAAGGCTTTGTGTACTTCATTATTTGTTGGTTCAAGCAAATGAGTTATATATATATATATATATATATATATATATATATATATATGGTTGTAAATACTGCAATGATTTGTGCTATAAAGCTCCAATAAGTGATATGTTTGTTTTGTTTTTTTAGCAGGAGGTCATTGTAAACACTGTATTGAGCTAGGTTATAAATATCCTTAGGTAGTATGTTTTATTTTCAGCGGTTTTCTGGTCATAGGTGTCATAGAAAACCAAGGATGATGTTCCCCCAAGGGGGATGGGTTGTAACAACCCTGGGTTAAAGTTCATGTAATAAATGATAATAAAGGAAAAATAAGACCAAGGTCATGGGACACGTATTCCAAATTGAATGTTGGAAAACATTATAGTGGAATTTCACTTTTGGTTTATTTATGGCTAAGGAAATTGGCAAAGGCATTGAAAAATGTGAAGAGGCAATAATTGGCATTTAATTATGTAAATAAAGGAAAATATGAGAAAAGGAAGTGAAGAGACACAAATATACATGCGAGGGAAATTAAAGGAAAAATGAAGGAAAATGAAGAAAATAGAGGCATCAAAGAAACAATTCACAACTTTTTATTAGTTTTAGTTGGGATCAAGTGAGAAAGAGAGAGAGAGCTCCAAGAGGGAAAATAAATTAAACAAGCAAAGGAAAGTAAAGGAAAGCAAGGAGAAGGTTTGATCAACAACTTCAACAAGAATATTTTGTAGGTAAAAATTTACATGTGTGATTTCCTAGATGTGGTGTGAATGAATAGTATATGCATTTGTTTATTTCATTCATTTGATGTTATTGGCATACAGTTTTTCCGGATTTGACAATAGTTTCAGTCTTGCATTTCCATTTCCTGGATAGCCATGGTGTGATGGGCTTCATTCTTTGTTGAGCTTTGGATTTCTGGAAGGTTTTGGAACCATATGAGATGGCCTCAGGAAAATTCCCAAGCGTTGAGGGTGGAGCATTAAGGGAATTTTGAGGTCTAAAATGGGCCTCCTAAGAAAAATGTACAACCAAAATAAATTTGATAAGAACCAATAGGATTCAAGATGATGATGTCAACCATGGGGGATGATTCACCATTTTTTAAGTAAAAGAACAAAAATATTTAAAAATAATAAAACAATAAAACTACTTTTTCAACTCGTATTTTCAACATGGGTACTAGTTGGATGAGGAATTAAATTTTGCATCCAACAAGTGCTCCCGCTCGAAATTTGAGTAAAAACCTTGGGAGATAAGTTGAAAATATGAGTTAAAAAAGTAGTTTTTTCAAATTTCCCTCTAAAATTTGATGATGTAATCAAATCTTCCTTTATTGTTTCCACTATTATTTTATAATTTCTTTAAGAGGCCCATTTTAGACCTCAAAATTCCCTTAATGATGGTTTTCTCTTGGAATCCCTTGACAAGTGCGTGGAGACAGGAAAATTCCTCAAGGTAATGGTGATGAAATTCTAAGGCATCCAAGCTTGGTTTGGTTTTTTTTTTAATCTTGGAGCTAGTTTAGGTGACATCATGGTATATTAAGGGTTGAGGTAGTTTAACATCTAGATTCCATGGTTGTTTATGTCTTGGTTTATCCCATGAGATCCCACATTCATGCTTGGAATATGGCACACGGGTGATTAGTTTAAACAAACAAATTTTTTTTTATCCAAATCTATGCTTAGGTGGTACGTGGAAGTCCCTGAATCGATTGGATTTTGCATAAGTTAATAAGATTTATTTTCATACTTTTATTTATGTGCACTTGTACTTGTTATTATGTGGATGCTACGATTGATTTTTCATGGTTAATATTTTGGTTATATGTTGGTTATAAGCATAGTTCTATTATGTACTCTGGCTATGGCTCTTGTTCATGATTCGATAAGTATTTGAATGGTTGATGAATGCATGGGATAACAAGTGTTGTTGCAGCTACTGGAGAGGGCGTTAGAGCTTCTTGGTGATTCTTAGATGAAGTTCATATATTTATGATTAGATATGCATTCATGACTTGTATATTACATGTTTACCACATGTTTGATGAAATGTTTATCATGTTCCAGGAAATCTAGGTCAATTTTTGGCTCCAAGTTTGAATGTTTGGCATTGTCGTCATGTTCATAATGATCATGTAAATTTACCTATAATTATGGGTAGTGGTATGGAGGCTAGCCTTAAAAAGTGGCTCAGATCTTGGAACTGTAGGCACTGAGTTGGAGGATTTCAATCATAAATGCATGGAAGCAGGCTTGTGCATGCAATTGAGGCCTTATAATCGCATTCTTGTCTTGTTGTACATGTATTTGGGGTATTATGTCAATGAAAAAGGGCTCCAACTTAGGGATTTACCAACTGGGGTGCTTGATCACCTCCTGAGTGATTTGTAGTAGTCTCACATTTACTTTGGAAGCTTGTAAAAGCAGGTAGATGTTGGGAGGGGTGGTTACAATTTCAGCATAAGTTCCTTGAATGTTTTTGATTTTATCAAGTGAATACCTTCTTAAGCTATAACAATAGCATCATGGATTTGGCTATCCTTAAGAAACCAAAATTGCTCCATAGAAAAATTCTTGGATAGATTACCCATGAGGGTTTCACTGGGGGAGAAATAGTGATTTGAATATGGAAAAACTAGTTTTGCTGTGCTAGCTTCCTCATTAGTATAAAATAAAAGTGTATTTAAGGATCATCTCAAATAGCCAGTTTATGAGAGAGTTTATGTGTCAAATTTGTGTGTCTTTTAATAATCATGAAGTAATTTAGATTTTAAAACACATGTACAAAAAGTAAATTGCATAGAATGTAATACACAACAAACACATTACACAACGCTGATAAAGGAGTTCACCCCTCCTGGACTATATCTCCTTGGTCCTGCTTCAATGGCTAGGCCCTCTTTGGATTAATGGTAAAATATCTGATTTCATGCACCTACAATGCTCCAATGGATTCCCAACCTGCTCCAATGGATTTAGAAGACCCAAAAACCCCTAAGTAGCCTTTTTTGGCTCTACAAATGGTTTTTAAGTGAAGAAGACATGACCTCCTCTCTTGGTGGCCCTAGGCATATTTAATCTTCAAAGTGGAAAAATCACTTCCATAAGTGCTCCTTTGCCTCTAAAAATTGTTCTAAACTGCTCATAGCATCCAAATCTGCTAGGATAGACTCTTTCTGAGCCTAATTTGCTCAAACAATGTTGAAGTTATGACTTCTTCAATTTCTCCTAGGAAAACTCCTCCAAAACTGGAGCTACTCTAGTAAAATCCGCCACATTTGGAGTTCCCACTGAAATTGGCAGACTTCACCAACTTAACCTGAAATTAAAGTTTAGATTAATTAGTGGTAAGCGCAATTTAATTTAGGTTTATACACGTTAAGTGTGTTTAACAAATCCTCTTAGCAAATGGATTAACACACATTAACCATGGGTTATGGGTTAATTAACATGGTTTAATGGGTTGTTAACTCACACTTAAGTTCTGGCCTCACCGTGGTCATGGGTGGTGGTCCCATGGTAAGGGGATGCCTCGCTTACCTTGGCCATAAACATTAGGTTATATCAAATACAATGCATGAGCATGATATTATAAGGAACATGGTATAGCAGACTTGGTATGGCATGTTGTTTGTGTGGGGGAGGTCGCAGGTTCAACCCCGACCTTCGTCCGTCCACCATATAAAATTTTTGATCAAACATATATTTCCATTCGACCTTTGGATGGGCATGTGGCAACCTCTGGGCTAGCCATGTGTCAGTGCATCATTGGTATGAAACAAACCAATCAAATTGCAACAAATCTACAACCAGTCCGGTAATGAACTTTGGCAACAACTCACTGGTCCACCTAGGGGGAATATTCCAAGAAATATTCCTTGGAATATTATTTTTTCTGGATGGGGTGTACAAATGCCGTACATCCTAGTCAACATCATTGTCACCAAAATTTGCCTATTTGTGCAATTGAACAAATAGCTCTAACTTTCTCATACAGACTCTGTTTTCAGCGAAACAAAGTGTGTCGGAATCAGGAAGACGAGACCTATTCATTCATTCAGGTTCTGATAAATTCTTAGCACTTTCATTTTTTAGCAAATTTTTGCCCCCAATTCAGTTTTTGATCATTCCTTCCCACTGAAAGGCTTTTGGTCCCACAAAAGCTGGTTATCTGATGAGAGTTCAATACTCTTATATTTTACAAGTTCTATCAACTTGATTCTACTTGGAAAAATATCCATGACAACCACTTTGGTTCAATGGCATGCCTTGCCTTGCAAATGGCTTGGCACTTCAACCATTGTCCTCCTTTCGTTGCTGACCCAATCCAACACTTGCTGGCTACTTGCTGACTAATTAACACCTTGTTGTACCAAAGTGATTACTCGGTGTTTGGAAAGCTGATTGATGGCCTTCCCATTGAGAATATTTTTCCTCCTTTGCACACACATGCATTTGATGCAAGCTTCTCCTTGGAAACCACTTTTCAAGTTAAGCCCATCTGAGTGAATCACAACGATAAGTTTCAATATCAGTAATAAAACAAAAAGAAATGACCATTCTTTTTACCTCCATAGTTCCAAATTCCACATCTGGAAGAATGCATTCACCATCTCTTTCGCTTCTTAGCGTCAGCACATCAAATGGTCTACAATGGTTGATGTTTTGGCTACAATATTTTTGGCATATTGTCCCTCTTTCTGCTTCTTGATTCCATCATCCTCCAGTATTGAAATGTTTCTCATGCCATGATTTGAGAATTAAGGCTAATCATGGGCCTCTCGCTCAAGAGTGGACCTTTCAAAATCCTGATACATCTTTTCATAAGAAAAACCATTAACTTGAAAAACACATCATGCAAGAAACACAACTGGATGACCTCTTCCTTTTTCTCCTTCAAAGCAAAAAATGTCACATCCTGTGAACATTGCCATGCATTCTTACATCTTGGTGTACAAAACCATCGACCAAACACAAGTCGACAAACATGCATCTTCAAACCATTGACTCTTAATTCATACAAAAGCATGTACAAAACTTGAAGATTCTTTTCCCAAAACAATAAGAATTCCACATCTCATGAAACAATTCATCAGCATTTCCCTTTCATGCTTGGAAATTAAATCAACTCTTCCAAACCGATAAGACATACATGTAACAATCAATCAACCAACACAAGTCAATCACTCATGCATGTGCAAATGATCAACACTCTCAAGTTGACAACATACATGTTAACAAAGCAATCAACTAACACAATTAAATCACTCATGCATGTTCAAGCACAATGAAACTATCAAAAATTCCTTTGTCCACACACAAAAACTCTCAAGCATGTATTCAATGCTCAACTCTCTTGCAAGTACATTCAGAAGTACAAGAATCCCATTGGTATGTATGATTTCTTAAAGAGCTGAAATGACCAAATTTTCTGCAACAAAGTGAGTCAACATACTCCACTTTCAAACACCTTCTTGCCGTAAACATGCAACATGCATTCTAGATAAAAAGAAATGGATTCACATGCAAATTGCAACTACAAATTGTCATCTTTAATGCATCCAAGTGAGTCAACATAACTCTCATTTTCCAACATCTTGCTTCATGCAATATGCAACATACTTTCAAGATAAAAGAAACGCATTAAGATAACAAGGAAATGCATCAATCATCAAAAGAAATGAAAGGCCTTAATTGGTTAAGAAATCTAACTATCTCGTTCCAAACCACTTCAATGGTGATTCTTTCAGTTGCACTTCATCATGTGAATCATCCCGACCCACATCAATTATGGAATCCTCTTTTCCATTCTTGTCAAAATCTCTCTCCACCTTCTTCAAATGTCGTGGATGACTTGTTCGATACAAAGTCCAACACTTTTATACATAATGACCATGCTTATGGAAATGCGTGAAAAATAATTGCATCTTATTTTCAACATGATTTTAATTATCCATTGGACCTTTGGCTTTCTATCTCCTTTTTTTTGAAAGTTTCCTGTGCATGGCTATCTTCTTCCAACACCTCAACATAGTATGGTTATTCAAACCACAAAAGGAACATCTAAAGTTTCTCTAAATCTTATGTGAAGTTTTCCATGTTTATCATAATGAAAAGGAACTTTATTAAAGGTAAATTTATACCTTGCACATTCACCTTTGTCACCTTCTTGATGAGGTGAACTTGATGAGGTAGTGGCTCTCTTCGGAATACCAACAATGGCTTCAATGACTTTAGAGCTTTCAACATCCTCTTGTTTGCCATTTCCATAATTTGCATGCTTATGAGCATCTTCTTGCAAAGTGGGTGTAAAACTTTTGCATTCCTCGTGAACACAAACTTCACAAGCTTGAGTTAATGAACATGTAAGGAAAATATTTCTTGGAACACCTTCATGTGCCTCCTTGGATTTGGAGCATTATCCGTCTTCTTGTCCATAACCAAGACCCAAATACCTAGGTATTTCCTCAACAACAATTGGCTCGACTATTCCTTGTGCATGTTTTCCCAATCCTTTACTTTCATAGCCAATATTCATCAATAATTTGGCCCTATTCCTCTAGTGTGTATTTCAAAAGAACCTACACATTCATTTTTAGAAGAAATAGAAGATAAACTTGAATTACATACCTCTTTTTCATGCACATACTTGGCTAGGGTTTCCTTTACAATATGGATTTGAGTCTCCATCTCATGCATCTTTTCAAGAAGCTCTTTCTTCTCCTCCTTCATGGTCATCAGTTGCTCTTGAAGTATAGTGCTCTCCTTCCTATCTTCAGACATCTCTTGCACCATATCTCTTATGATGAAGAGCTTATGCAACATCTCTTCATCAAATATTTTTGCTAAGGAAGATTGATTAGAAACATCTCTAAATGAAGCATCCATCACACTTGTAATGAATAAAAAATTTCTTTGTTGTGATTTGAGAGTAGGATCCTCAATCTTGACCTTCTCCTAAAGAGAGGAGATACACATAAACTTCCACAAAGTTAAATTCTCCTTGCACAAATACAAGACCAATAGTTAATTGTTTGGCTAACCTTGGCAAACCCTGAGATAAAATTGGGCTAAAATAAGCTAAACTGTGCTCTGATACCAACGTGATATGAATATGGAAAAACTAGGTTTGTTGTGCTAGCTTCCTTATCAGTATAAAATAGAAGTGTGTTTAAGGATCACCTCAAATAGTCAATTTATGAGACGGTTTATGTGTCAAATTTGTGTGTCTTTTATGAGAAAATCATGAAGTAAATTAGCTTTTAGAACACATATACAACAAGTAAATTGCAGAGAATTTAATACACAACAAACACATTACACAGAGCTGAAAAAGGAGTTCACCCCTCCTAGGTTACATCTCCTTGGACCTGCTTCAATGGCTAGGTCCTCTTTGGATTAATGGTCAATTCTCTGATTACATGTACCTACAATGTTCCAATGGTTTCCCAACCTACTCCAATGGATTCAGAAGACCCAAAAACCCTTAATTAGCCTCTTCTGACTCTGCAAATGGTTTTTAAGTGAAGCAGACATGACCTCCTCTCCTGGTGGCCCTAGGCATATTTAATCTTCCAAGTGGAAAAATCACTTCCATAAGTGCTCCTATACCTCTGAAACCTATGCCAAACTGCTCAGTGCATCCAAATCGGCTAGGATAGACTCCATCCGAGCCTAATTTGCTCGAAAAATGCTCAAGTTATGCCTTCTCCAGTTTATCCTAGGAAAAATCCTTCAAAATTGGAGCAACTCTAGTTAACTCCACCACATTTGGAGTTCCCGCCGAAATTGGCAGACTCCGCCAACTTAACCCGCAATTAAAGTTCAAATTAATTAGTGGTAAGCACATTTTAACTGAGGTTTAGGCATGTTAAGTGTTGAGAATCAACAAGATGTTGAGCTTAGTGAAAAGAGTCGCCTTCACTAAGTGGGCCCACAGGCTATTTTTGGCGCAAGTCTATTTTTAGACTATGTCTATTTTTAGACATGGTGATCATATTTCAGAAGTTGCAGGATGCTATTTGTGGATGGTTGATCAAGTTGGAAAAATAGATGAAATTCTTTTTTAGAATATTGGGCGAAGTCTATTTATAGATCGCTGATCTAAAAATAGATGCATGTCGATTATTATTAGCTCTTAATAATAATCAGACTCTAAACAACAACTTATTCTCTTGGAGCACTTCATTTCAGTGCACAGATGTGGCACATCAGCTGACTGAGGGAATTACACAATTCCCAAGGGTTTACTGGAGCTAATGCATGGAGGACTCAGTTAGAACTCAAGTGGTAGAGTTATGACACAGTTGGAAGAAGTAGTTATGGAGTTGTATTCAATTTAACTCAGTTAGACTCAGTTGAGCTAGTTGTATCTAGTCTAACTGATTGATACACTAGTGAGAGTGGAGTTAATTAATTAGTTAATTAATTCACAAATAATAACTCATTAATTAACTGAACAATACAGCAATTAACTACAGTGCATGGCAGTTTCAGTGGAGACCTAGTGGAGAGATAGGTGAAAGGGAAAGATAGACTATCTATTGTGACTATAGTGATGCATTTATTGCATCACACACACATTGGAGTTGCCAATGAGGATTGTGTAGTCAAGGCAAGGTTAATTCGAACTCATTTAGAGCTATTCTTCAGCAGGGATTGTGCAGTGGAGGCAGGCTAGCAGGAGGCAAAGATCGGTTCACGGATTTGCAAGATTGGTCTTGATTAGTGTATGACGATTGTACTGTACTTAGAGCTTGTGATAAGCTTTGTATTATTTGTATGAGATTGTCATATGATCTCCATGTTACATAATATATAGTTGTTGTTAGAAAATTGAATATTACAGAGCAATGCAACACATAAAATATGCGGAAAATACAAGCACACAAAACACATAAAACCAGAGAGACACAGATATACGTGGTTCACCCAGTTTGGGCTACGTCCACCCTAAACAGCCAGTCCTTCCTTTCTATTATCCAGCAAAATGAAGAGACAAAACCTACAGCAGATCTGCTGTAATATCCTCTGTTCTCTCTCACAGTCTCCCTATCTGTTTCTCGCTTTAAGAATATACACATAATACAAAGCCGCAATACAATACCCTCATATATACAAGGGGGTTGCCTTCTAGGGAAAAAAAACCTAAACTAAACATAACTTCTACTGTCATATCATCCGCCTATGAACGGCCCAGATTGACTAGAAATTACTATACTTTTACAAGGAAATTCTACATCTGTTTTTAGCTTCGGGGGTGCTGCCCCCAAAACCCCCCGCCAAGGGGGGGCCTCTGAAAAGCGTTGCTGCCCCCCCTGGACCCCCCACGGCATCGATTAATTACGGGCAGCGTTGCCACCCCTTTTAAGGTACAGGGGTCCAATGTTGTGATACAAAGTAAACAAGATAATCAGGCTCCACACCCAACAATCTCCCACTTGGAGATTGATTGTAGCAACTCCATCGCTGCTTCATTTGCTGGACAATGACTCCTCTTTGGACCTGGCTGTTTCTCATCTTCATTGTCATCCTTGAAGACCAATTGAAACTGAGCATGTTCTCAGTTTCTCCCTGGTTACAACTTTTGTTAGCATATCTGCAAGATTCTGGCTAGTGTGTATCTTTTCCAGCTTCAACTCTCCATCTTCCAATACTGATCGTATGAAATGGTACTTGAGATGTATGTGTTTAGTCCTGGAATGAAATGCTGAGTTCTTTTCAAGATGAATAGCACTTTGGCTATCACTGTATAGTGTGCCCATATCATGCTTCTCACCCAATTCATCCATAAACCTTTGTAACCAAATCATTTCTTTACTAGCCTCTGTAGCAGCAACATACTCTGCTTCTGTTGTTGAAAGTGCAACAACACTTTGGATTTTTGAAACCCAACTGACAGTTGTTCCACCTACGGTAAATACATATCCTGTAGTGCTCCTCCTGTTATCTCTGTCACCTGCCATATCTGCATCAACATATCCCTGTAGAGCAATGTTTGAACCACCAAAGCATAATGATTGATTTGTGGTACCTCTCAAATATCTGAGAATCCATTTTACTGCCATCCAATGTTCTTTTCCTGGATTATTCATGTACCTGCTTACAACTCCCACTGCATGTGCAATATCAGGCCTTGTGTAGACCATTGCATACATTAAGCTTCCAACTGCTGATGCATATGGAACTTTAGACATACAATCCATGTCTTCTTGGGTCTTTGGGCACATCTCCTTACTAAGTTTGAAATGGCTAGCAAAAGGTGTACTAACTGGTTTTTCATTCTGCATATTAAATCTTTTCAACACCTTTTCTATGTACTCATTCTGAGACAGTGTTAATTTGCGATTTTTCCTGTCTCTAGTTATCCTCATACCAAGGATTTGTTTTACAACTCCCAAATCCTTCATTGCAAATGAATTTGCCAATTTTCTTTTGAGCACATTTATTTCCTGCATGTTAGACCCTGCAACAAGCATGTCATCTACATACAATAACAATATAATATAGCTACCATCATTTTTCCTTTTCAGATAAACACAATGATCAGAGTGACATCTAATATAACCTTGTTTCAGACATAAACTTGTCAAATTTTAGATGCCACTGCCTTGGAGCCTGTTTTAAGCCATACAAGCTCTTCTTTAACCTGCACACCAATTTTTCTTTCCCTTTTACCTCATATCCTTCTGGTTGCTGCATGTATATCTCTTCCTCCAAATATCTATGGAGAAATGTTGTCTTTACATCTAACTGTTCAAGATGTAAATCTTCCGCTGCTACAAGACTTAAAATAGTTCTGATTGAAGTCAGTTTAACAACAAGAGAAAATATTTCATCAAAATCAATACCTTTCTTCTGTGCAAACCCCTTCACCACAAGTCTAGCTTTGTACCTCTGTTTTCCTCCATCTTCTTCCTTCATCCTGTAAACCCATTTATTCTGCAATGCAGTTTTACCTGCAAGAAACCTAACTAAGTCCCAAGTCTGGTTATGCATTAAGGATTCCATCTCTTCATCCATGGATAGCTCCCACTTCTTCCTGCTTTCAACCTGCATTGCTTCTTCATAACATTCGAGTTCACCAGAATCAGTCAACAATAAATAATATAATGAAGGAGAGTATCGTTCAGGGGGTCTACTTATCCCGGTAGATCTTCTAACACCACTTTCAAGTGTTTGAGGTGCCTGTTGATGTTGTGTTGGTTGCTGCTACTGTGGTTGTTGATTATTATCATTTTCAGGCACCTTTACTTTTTCAGTTATCTCATCAAGAACTGTGTATTCCTTGCTTTCTTTTTCCTGTTTCTTTTCCTGCAATTGATTCTTATACAAGAACTTTTCATTGAATATTAAATCTCTGCTCCTAATGATTTTGTGATTTTCATAATCATATAAGTGATAACCAAAATCATTAACACCATATCCAATAAAGGTATATTTCTTTGATTTTTCTTCAAGATTTGTTCTATTTTCTTTATTAATATGGACAAAGGCCTCACAACCAAAAGGCTTTAAAAAAGAGTAGTTTACCTTTTTACCTGTACATGCTTCCTCTATAATACCACCATCCAAGGAACTTGAAGGCCCTCTGTTTATTAGATAAACAACAGTATCTACAGCATCTGCCCAAAATTGTAAAGGCAATCCTGCATGCAATCTCATGCACCTTGCACGCTCCATGATTGTTCTGTTCATTCTTTCTGACACACCATTTTATTGTGGTGTTCTTGGAACTGTCTTCTCTCTGCGAATTCCATGCTCTGAACAGTACCTATCAAACTCTTTGCTGCAATATTCACCTCCATTGTCTGATCTGAGACACTTCAACTTCTTTCCTGTCTCAATCTCAACCAAAGCTTTCCATTTCTTGAAAGTATCAAATACATCAGATTTATTCTGAATACAATAAATCCATGTTTTTCTAGTTTCATCATCAATAAAAGTAACATAATAACGAGAGCCACCGAGAGATGATACCTGAGCAGGTCCCCATACATCTGTATGCACAAGCTCCAATTTTTCGCTCTTCTTTTCTTTCCCAACTCTGAGAAATATGACTCTCTTCTATTTTCCATAAATGCAATTCTCACAGAAATCTAAATCAACATTCTTCAAACCTGGAAACAAATTTCTTGACTGAAGAATCTTCATCCCCTTTTCACTCATGTGTCTGAGCCTATGATGCCATAATCCTACATCTGATCCTTTGGAAGTTAAAGCATTAACAGAGTTATAAATACCATTTCATAAATACAATGTACCAACCTTTTCACCTTTTGCTATTACCAGTGCTCCTTTGGTGACCTTCCAAGTTTTATCTGTGAAAGTTGTCACACAACCTTCACTGCCTAACTGCCTTATTGAAATCAGATTTTTCTTCAGATCTGGAACATGCCTTACCTCCTTTAGTAGCCATTGGTTTCCATTCTGTTGTTTTACAAGAACTTTACCCATTCCAACAATTTTACAGGGTTTATCATCACCCAAACGAACTTATCCAAAATCTCCTTGAACATAGTCATGAAAATATTTCTTATCAGGTGTGGCATGGAATGAAGCCCCTGAATCTACAACCCAAGAATTAGTAACATTTTCGAAAGAAAGAATCAAAGCATCTTGTAACACATCACCTGTCACATTTGCTTCATGATTTTTTTCTTGCTGTGTGTCTCCTTATTTTCCCTTCCAAGATCTACAATCTTTCTTTCGGTGTCCTCTCTTTCCGCATTTCCAGCACACTATCCCCGATCTGGACTTGGATCTTCCTTTCCTTGATTTACTGCGATAACCCGAGCTCTTTCCTCTTTCCATTCTTCTTCCCCTAGACTTTGCACTCAAAGAATTACCCAATGTCTCACCAGAGCTTTTCCGTCGCATTTCCTCGCTAAGGATAGCACCGACAACATCATCAAACTTTAAAGTACTAGATCCAGAGACAGAGTTACTAATGGCCATAACTAACTGACTGGTAACTGTATTAAATTCATTTAAATGGTCTGCAACAAATCCACCTTCCGACATCTTCATATTAAATAGTCGTTTCATAAGAAATACCTTGTTTGAGGCCGAGGGCTTTTCATACGGTTTCGCCAACGTCTACATCAAACCCTCTGTTGTTGTTTCCTTCGAAATATTGAAGGCGACTGACGCCGCAAGACACAACCGTACTGTTTCGAGTGCCTTTCTATCGAGAATGTTCCATTCTGCATCTGTCATGGCCGTCGGCTTCTTTGTTTTTCCGCTCAATGGTAGGTATAGATCTTTCTGGTACAGATAATCTTCCATCTACATCTTCCACAACGGGAAGTTTTGGCCGTTAAATTTCTCGACCCTAAACTTACCATCGTCCGCCATTGCTCCCACTCGAACCAGGAACCCATGCACCACATGCTCTGCCCGAGTTTATTACCGATATGGACAGCCCGACTCGTACGGTTGTTAGAAAATTAAATATTACAGAGCAATGCAACACATAAAATATGCGGAAAATACAAGCACACAAAACACATAAAACCAGAGAGACACAGAGATACGTGGTTCACCCAGTTTGGGCTACGTACACCCCGAACAACCAGTCCTTCCTTTCTATTATCCAACAAAATGAAGAGACAAAACCTATAGTAGATCTGTTGTAATATCCTCTGTTCTCTCTCACAGTCTCCCTATCTGTTTCTCGCTCTGAGAACACACACATAATACAAAGCCGCAATACAATACCCTCATATATACAAGGGGGTTGCCTTCTAGGGCAAAAAAAACCTAAACTAAACATAACTTCTACCATCAGATCATCCACCTATGAACGGCCCAGATTGACTAGAAATTACTATACTTTTACAAGGTAATTTTACATCTGTTTCTAGCTTCGAGGGCGCTGCCCCCGAAACCCCCTGCCAGGGGGGGGATCCGAAAAGCGTTGTCGCCCCCCCTGGACCCCCCACGACAGCGATTAATTACGGGTAAGGTACAGGGGTCCAATGTTGTGATACAAAGTAAACAAGATAATCAGGCTCCACTTTCCCGGTTAAAAACTGTGTTATGTGTGATTGATTATTTTTGTTTATGCTTCAGATGTGTGTGCAATAAATTTTTCCGCAAAAGATTAACAAGTGGAATAGATTCAGTATCTTGCATAAAGTTAAATAGTGTGAGATCAGGTGGATCTAGGACATATGCATGCTTAGTGCATATAATTTTTACATGGTATCAGATCAACATTGTTGATTGAATATTGCAATTGTGAAGTGAGTTTGTGCTGGTGGACAATTTGAATTTGCTACAGAATATTCTTGGTGCAGAAATCGAGTATACATTGAAATGTCTTTCAACGGGTTGAGATTGGAGTATGCCCTTGATGGGAGCTTGAATTACATAGCCTGGAAGGACAGGATGGAGGTAGTGCTGGAGGATAATAGACTAAAGGAGTTCATCGATAGCGATGTTCCTAAGCTAGGATCTAGTGATGCTGCATTACTTGATGCATGGAAAAAGAAGACAGCAAAGACGAGAAGGATTCTATTGGAAGGTGTGAAGGACCATATTTTGTCCAGCCTTCACGGGAAAGCCACTCCATTCTTAATGTGGAAGGCTTTGACAGACTTGTTCCAAAGCAGAAGTGACCAGAGGAAGTTGTCGCTTAAAGACAAGCTCAGAAAAATAAAAATGGAGAAAGGCGACAATAATCCAAAATACCTCACGAACTTTGTCCATTGCAAGGATGAGCTGGGAAGTGTGGGGGTTACTATTGATGAAGAAAACTTGGTGAGATTGGCTCTCCTTGGGCTTCCGAAGATTTGGCATAGCTATGAAGACTCTATCAATGGACAGGAGAAACTGTCGGGATGGGAGTGACTTTGGTCGGATCTTGTGCAGGAGGAGATAAGGCGGGGTACCAGGGATGGATATTCATCAAAGAATGAAGATGAAGAGAATTTTGCTTTGGCTGCTAAAACAAGGAAATGGAAGGGGAAGAAAAATCCTTAAAAATCTGGTGCTAAAGGCAAGAAGCAGGATTTGTCCAAAGTGAAGTGTTTTCACTGTCCCGAGCATGGACATTTCGCCACTAACTATCCACAGAAGAAGAAGAACAAGCAGGCTGCTGGATCTACAGCTGGAGAGGCTTTAGCCTCGCAATTTGAGCTTGATTTCTCCTTGATCGCTTGATTGGTTTCAAGCTGCATGGGATCGGTGTGGTATCTTGACAGTGGTGCATCTTTCCATATGACAGGAGACAAAGAGTTGTTTAGTGACTTGTAGGAGAAGGACCTCCAGATGCATATAGAGATGGGAGACGATGGTCAGTACAGTGCAACTGGCATTGGGACCATTACCTTTGAGAGGGAATCCGGTAATCCATTCTTGTTGAAGAATGTTATGCATGTTCCAGGTCTAAAGAAGATCTTGGTCTCAGTCGCAATGCTGGAAGACAAGGGTTATGATGTTGTTTTCAGTGAGGGAAAAGCCTTCCTTCGACATAAAACAATGGGTCACACCAAGAAGATAAGGGTTCGAATTAAGAATCTCTACAAGCTGGAGGTAGATGGCTGCGCTGCAATGGTGGGCAAAGCATAAGAAGTGGTGAGCCGGGATGAGGACGAATTATGGCACAGGAGATTGGGCCATCTTCACCATGGCGCTTTGAAGATTTTGCAGCAAATTTCTACTGGACTTCCCAAGGGTACTCTTGCGCAGTCAGATCAGTGTAAGGGATGTACTATGGGTAAGTTTGTGAAGACCACCTTTCATGAGAAGGAGAACCGTGCTTTGGTGATCCTGGAGAGAATTCACACAGACGTGTGTGGACCATTCTCGGTTGCTTCAACAGCAAAACATAGGTATTATGTTATATTTTTTGATGACTATTCTCGTAGATGCTGGATCTTCTTCATGCAGAAGAAGAGTGAAACATTCTCAAAGTTTTGTGAGTTCAAGGCATTAGTGGAGAAGGAGTCGGGGAAGCAAGTGAAAGCTCTATGGAGAGATAATGGTGGAGAATACATCTCGGGCGAATTCAAAGAATTCTATAGCAAAGAAGGAATTCGAAGAGAACTCATAGTGCCTCATAACCCACAACAGAATGGGTTCACGGAGAGAAACAACAGAATGATCATGGGTGCTTCACGAGCGATGTTACATGACCAGGGCCTACCGATGCACTTGTGGGCGGAAGCATGCAACACTGCGGTTTATGTGCAAAACCGTTGTCCTCATAGAGTACTTGGCATGAGTACACCTGAAGAAGCTTTTACTGGTAAGAAGTCTGATATTTCTCATTTGAAGATTTTTGGCTCACCTGTTTACATTCATGTGATGAAGAACGCCAGGAAGAAGCTGGAGCCGACTGCATAAGTTGGGATATTTGTGGGGTACATAGAAACACCCCATAACTATCCTGTGTATTTTCCAGACAATCGGATGACTGTTGTGTGACGGGATATAAAATTCAATGAGGTGAAAGCCATGAAGTTGTCGCTTGAGAGGGAGCTACACTTGCATGCGGAGGAGGAACTTCTTGTTCCCAAAGATGAGCCTCTGGATGTGGATCAGCCATAGGAGGAGATTCATGGAGTGGAGGAGTCCACTCATGCAGAACCAAACATCAGACAAGGCAGAAAGCATACCACAAAAGCTGAGAGACTGAAGCTTGATGTGGCATATAATGTAGGAGTCCCTATATCACAGCACAGACAGAGACAGTCACCTGACCAATTTACTAGATACATGGCTCTTATGAGCAAGTGTATCGTGACAGAGCCATCTTCTTTCGAAGAAGCAGTGCAGGAGCCCACATGGGTAGATGCCATGGTGGAGGAGTATGACTCCACTGTCAGAAACAGTGCTTGGGAGATTGTTCCAACGCCGGTGGGAAAATCAGTTGTAGGATCAAGATGGATCTACAAGGTAAAGCAAGCTGCTAATGGGAGTGTCGAGAAGTACAAGGCAATATTTGTTGCCCGAGGCTTCTCACAGATCGAGGGGATTGACTATGAAGAAACCTTTGCAACTGTCGCACGGTATTCTTCCATACAGACCATCCTTGCTCTCTTAGCGCAGATGGGTTGGCACATTCATCAGATGGATGTGAAGACTGTGTTCCTTAATGGGATCATTGAGGAAGAGGTGTACATTGAGCAGCTTGAAGGATTTGAGATCTTCAGCAGCGAGTCGCATGTGTGCAGGCTCAAAAGAGCTCTGTATGGGCTGAAACAAGCACCCCGTGCTTGGTACACTCGAATCGATAGCTATTTCACTAGACTTGGCTTCACCAAGAGTGAGGCAGATGCAAACCTATACTAGATTGTGGTGGAGGGTAAGCTTTTAATCATTGTACTTTATGTTGATGATTTAATACTAACAGGTGATGAGCATTTGATACACTCATGCAAGGCAGATCTTGCAAAGGAGTTTGAGATGAAGGATTTGGGCCTCCTTCATTATTTCCTTGGATTGGAAATATGGCAGTGGGAAGGTGAATTGTTTTTTTCTCAAGGAAAGTATGCCCTGGAGATACTGGAGAAGTTTCACATGCAAGGCTGCAAGCCTATCGACACTCCTCTTCCAGAAAATTGGAAGAAAGAAAATGCTACATCGGCAGAGGTAGTGGATGCCACTGTTTATCGACAGTTGGTGGATTCGCTCATGTATTTAGTTAATACAAGACCGGACATATGCTATGCGGTGAACCAGCTTTCACAAGCGATGGTTAAGCCTACCAAGCTCTTTTGGAAGGTAGGCAAGCATGTTTTGAGATATCTCAGGGGCACATCTGAGTATGGTTTATGGTACAGACAGACAGATGAGGTGAAGTTGCATGGCTTCACGGATGCAGATTGGGTAGGAAGCCCAACAGACAGAAAGAGCACATCATGAGGGATTTTCAGTATCGGATCTACGGTAGTTTCTTGGTACAGCAGGAAACAAAGATCCGTGGCACTCAGTTCAGCGGAAGCAGAATACATGGCAAAAATTCAAGCTGCATGTGAGGCTATCTAGATGAGAAAGATTCTGGTTGGTTTGTTCGGTTCACATTTAGATCCCACGGTGATACATTGTGATAATCAGAGTTTCATTTAACTCTCGGTTAATCCTGTGTTTCATGATAGATCTAAACATATTGATATCCAGTATCATCATATTAGAGATTGTATGCAGCGGAAGATCATGTTGCTTCAGTGCATTCCTATGGAGGATCAGGATGAAGATATTCTGACAAAGGCGCTCACCAGGAGAAAATTTGAATACCATAGAGGCAGGATTGGGGTGAAGGATAATCCATATCTTGTTGAGAGGGAGTGTTGAGATTCAAAAAGATGATGAGCTTAGCGAAAAGAGTCGCCTTCACTAAGTGGGCCGGCAGGATATTTTTGGCGCAAGTTTATTTTTAGACTATGTATATTTTTAGACATGGTGACCATATTTCAAAAGTTGCAGGATGCTATTTGTGGGTGGTTGATCAAGTTGGAAAAATAGATGAAATTCTATTTTTAGAATATTGGGCGAAATCTATTTATAGATCGTTGATCTAAAAATAGATGCATGTCTATTATTATTAGCTCTTAATAATAATCAGACTCTAAACAACAACTTATTCTCTTGGAGCGCTTAAGTTCAGTGCACAGATGTGGCACATCAGTTGACTGAGGGAATTACGCAATTCCCAAGGGTTTACTGGAGCTAATGCATGGAGGACTCAGTTAGAACTCAAGTGGCAGAGTTATGACACAGTTGGAAGAAGTAGTTATGGAGTTGTATTCAGTTTAACTCAGTTAGACTTAGTTGAGCTAGTTGTATCTAGTCTAACTTATTGATACACTAGTGAGAGTGGAGTGAATTAATTAGTTAATTAATTCACAAATAATAACTCATTAATCAACTGAACAATACAGCAGTTAACTACAGTGCATGGCAGTTTCAGTGGAGACCCAGTGGAGAGATAGGTGAAAGGGCAAGATAGACTATCTGTTGTGACTATAGTGGTGCATTGATTGCATCACACACACATTGGATTTTCCAATGAGGATTGCGCAGTCAAGGCAAGGGTAATTCGAATTCATTCAGAGCTATTCTTCAGCAGGGATTGCGTAGTGGAGGCAGGCTAGCAGGAGGCAAAGATCGGTGCATGAATTTGCAAGATTGGTCTTGATTAGTGTATAACGATTGTACTGTACTTAGAGCTTGTGATAAGCTTTGTATGCTTTGTATGAGAATGTCAAATGATCTCCATGTTACATAATATATAGTTGGGGTTGTCAGCTTCAGGCTTTCCCGGTTAAAAATTATGTTATGTGCGATTGATTATTTTTGTTTATGCTTCACATGTGTGTGCAATTAATTTTTCCGCAAAAGATTAACGAGTGGAATAGATTCAGTATCTTGCATAAAGTTAAATAGTGTGAGATCAGGTGGATCTAGGACATATGCATGCTTAGTGCATATAATTTTACATTAAGCACATTTAACAAATCCTCTTAGCAAATGGATTAGCGCACATTAACCATGAGTTATGGGTTAATTAACATGGTTTAATGGGTTGGTAACCCAATTTTAAGTGTTGGCCCCGCTTTGGTCATGGGCGGTGGTCCCATGGTAAGGGGTTGGACCTACAAGCTGGCCCTACTTACCTTAGCCATAACATTAGGTTATATCAAATACAATGTCAGAGCATGATATTGTAAGGAACATGGTATAACGGACTTGGTATGTCGTGTTGTTTGTGTGGGGGAAGTCATGGGGTCGAGCCCGACCTCCGCCCGTCCACTATATCAAATTTTTTATCAAACATATATTTCCATTTGGCCTTTTGAGGGGCGCGTGGCAGCCTTCGGGCTAGCCATGTGTCAACACATCATTGGTCCGAAACAAACCAATCGAATTGCAACAAATCTGCAACCAATCTGGTAATGACACTTGGCACCAGCTCACTGGTCCACCTCGGGGGAATATTCTAGGAATATTCCAAGGAATATACCTTGGAATATTCCTTGGAATATTATTTTTTATGATTGGGTTGTACAGATGCCTAGTCATCATCTGTGTCACCAAAATTTGCAGGTTTGTGCAATCGAACAGATTTCTCTAACTTTCTCATACAGACTCAGTTTTGAGAGAAACGAAGTGCGCCGGAATTAGGAAGAAGAGACCTATCCAGTCATTTAGGTTTTGAGTGATTATGAGCACTTTCATTTTTTTAGAAAATTTTTGCCCCCAATTCAGTTTTTGATCAAATACCATACCACGTGGGTTCATATTGGGGGATATATATTGGGGAAAAAATTACATAATATATTGGGGGATATATAAGGGAAAAAGGATTTTTATATTGGAAGGTATAAAAATGGAGCTCAAAGTTAATGAAAATATATAAAGGGGTTAAAAATGTTAATTAAAAAATGGATACTTACAATATCTAGTGAAAGTAGGGGTTTTTAAAATTTTTGAAGATGTATTGGGTTCATATTGGTAGGGGTTTAAATAATGTGATTTTTAGAGGTATTTTCCAATATGTAGTCAAATTAAGGGTATTGTTTAATATGCCATGAATGCACGTGATATGCCAAAAATTCATTGAGTGAAGCCCCCGTGAGATTATCACTTAGTTGATTCGCTATAATCTTAAAAATTAGTTTGTATAATAGATTGCATAAAGAAATTGGGTGAAATTCGTTAAAAGTATCTGGCTTGGAAGTCTTAGGAATCAAGGCCACAAAGGTAGAATTTAAGGCACGACATGCTTCCATGGTTTTCCTTGATTCCTCCACCATGGGAATAAGTGTCTTCCCCATCAAGTCAAAGAAGAATAGAAAAAGCTCGATTGTCCAACCATATGTACTTGGGATTTTGTATTTTCCAAATGAATTAAGAATACCTTCCACTTCAACGAGTGAAATCGATCCTCCAATGTGTGTCATGCCCTCATTATTGAAAATTTCCAATAGCAATTGAGATTCATTTACCCATTATTTGATTTCAACTCCTTCCCTTGTAGTGTATTGTTTCCTAAAAAGGCTCATTGCCTCCTAATGAAAATCTTCCAAGGAGTGAATCATCTCCGCTCCTTCCCTATGAATATTTCATACTAAGTTATCTCTCCTACTCTATGATGCAAATCTATGAAAAAAAATGTGTTTTTGTCTCCAAAGGTTATCCAAATGGTGTGTCATTTAAGCCTCCACTCCTCTTCTCGAAGTCTAAGTATATACCTATTTCTTTGTTCAAAAGACACAACTTCTTGTTTGATGGCCTCGATAAAAATATGTACTTTGTAATATCCCCAATTTTTATTTTTCATTTGGGGAGATTAATGAATTTTAGTGGGGAGTAGTTAGGCAGAGAAAAAATTTGTAGTTCAAGTTTTAGGGATGATTTCGGCTTGAGGAGCTTAGGTGAAAAGGCAAGATCACAA
The DNA here is from genome assembly GCA_034641835.2 of Pinus albicaulis. Lineage (NCBI taxonomy): Eukaryota > Viridiplantae > Streptophyta > Pinopsida > Pinales > Pinaceae > Pinus > Pinus albicaulis. The sequence goes on from CM076582.1 coordinate 101,878,350, forward strand.
CTCATTGGCGGGTGGTGGACACAAGAGAGATAGAAAAATGGAATGTGCACTTGTGGAACAAGAGAGAGAAATGAAAGGGGGTGAACTAGTGGAGAGTGGGGCCACCAAGGGAGAGAGAGGCCAACAATTATAAATAGAGTGAGGAGGGTCTCATTTGGGACATCTTGGGTCATTTTAACCTTAATCCTTGTTGAGATCAAAATAGGGCTTTTATTAAAAATTAATCTTCTTGATAATTACTTGTTATTTACTTCATTCTTCTTTCTCTTAGATATTACCTTCGTTAGATTATTATGATCTTCATCAGGTCAATTATCAAATACACAAGAGACACAATCGTTAGGATTGTAAGCTAGTGCCAAAACCTCTCACTCTTTGAGAGGAAAACTCATATCAAATTATTCTTATAGAGATTCCAATTGACGAATACCAAGACCATGACCCTTAACCTATCTAGTCCCTCCAAGACCAAGACACTGGTTCCCTTGACTGCCTTATTTTCTTTCCATATTCTTCTTTCACACATGAAGCATAATGTATACCTTCATTGCTATCATCACTGTCATTGTCATCCTTGTTACCAAGAGTGCAACATTGTGCTTAGATGGTAGTACCATAACAACATGGAAGAAATAACACCGAAGTATAAAGTTGTAACATCATTGTATCACATCACTGAGTCACATTACTATATCACCGAGCCACATCACTACATCATTGTGAAGTCATCGAGCCAAAATAACTGTGCTGAGATTACTGTCCTGATATAATGTTATTATGAGAGGTTTAAGACCTATTCCCGATATCCTTCATGTACCCAATCGAGCCTTGCATCCATCTAAAACTGTCTTCTTTAGTGTAGACTGAAATATGTGCGCTAGTCCGAACTCACCTTCTGTAATCTATCCCGAGAATATCAGATATATGCAAGGTGCCTAGACACCTATTTATAGTTGTTCTAACATGATATTAAGACGACCTTTGCAAGTGAACCAATGTGACTATTTTTTGTGAGCCGGCATGAGTATATAGTGCATCTTTGTGACTGACATCAAGGAGGAGAAATGTGCTTGTCTTGGAGGAATTTCTAGATATTTTCTAGGTGTAACATCACTTCATTTACATGACTCTAATTATCTTGACAATATGACAAAATACTTAAATACATCAATAAGAAGTCTTTGACCTATAATAAAATCTCCTTGCAAATGAAACACATGATGCAAGTATTACAAAAAATACATATTATTATCTTTGTCTCTTCATTACATAATTACATGTCCTTATGAATATCGAACCTAGTTACACTTTTCAACACTCCCTCTTAAGTAGGTAGGTATTCATAATGGTACTTGTAATTCTCAATATGAATAATTTCTCATAAGAAGAATCGGATTGGAAACCCATCGGTATATCATCACATCAACCAACATTGTCATAGTGCATGGCCTTGACTAACAACTCCATCTCTCCACGAGATCTTGAGCTCCAATGCTGGCAAGACCAATCATTAATAGACACCTTAATCATTGTCTCTCTTGGATCATACCCCACCCGATTTCTCTCCAGGTATGTCTAGGACTATTCTTATCTTAGATTCCCAGTCCTTAAATAATATCGGTCCTTCCATGACTACTCTTATCTTGGATGCCCTAACACATCCTCAAAGAGTATCAGATGCCAGATTATTACCCAATCCTCCATTTTTCCTTCCTGGGTGAAGACCATAATGATGTGTCTATCACATCCTCTCCTCATGGCCTTCACTAATACTTACGACTGTTAGTATTGGTCTAGTGCATGACACATGAGATAGAGAACCAAAACTATCACTCCCTCTTAACCAAGGATGACTAATCCATTCCATGAAGGATTGTACCCAAATTCCCTCTTAATCAGGCACTTGTAGCATCTACATCAGTGTGAATAATGGGACACCTAGCTGCTTTGAAGAACTCCTTCCTTTGATGCCATGAGTTTATTCTTTGTTGAGGAGTCTTCATCTTTGGGATCTCTTCATACGGCATAGATCATCCATCACTTTCATCCATGATTCATGTCTTCATTCTATTAGAAATTGATCCATTAGTATTCTCATATAGTCTAGCTTCATGTCTTGTTTCTTTCCTTCGAACCATATTTCTTCCAAGGATCTTTCATCCTTCCATATGGTTTTCAATTGTGGAAGACATATACTTCCCTTTGGCAACCCTGCATAAGCTCATCCAGATATTATTTAATTCTAAATATGTACACTTAAATAAAAGTTACCTTCGTGATGATATTTCATCATGGCATCTTACTATAGGTATCAACATCCTTAAAATATGTTGACACATATCCCAAAGATATGTATTGTCAAGGGTCTCCATCTTTTCCATCAAAATTTCCATATCTTTCCGGGAGACTTCCTAGTCAAGTCTTCTTGGTCTTCGTGGATGTTGATAGCCTTTACCATGGTTGCATTTCTCACGATCTCTTCTTTTGTTTCTCCACATAATTTTATTCCTAGGAGATTTCAATTAGAGTTCATTAATAGTTTCCAGTCATCTCATACTTCATATGATAACATATTATGTTGATTTCATTTAATGTGAACCATGCCTCTTGGCATCCTTTTAGAGGAGGATATCCCTTTTCTTTGATCATGGTTCTAAGGATATAAGTAGTGATCAATGTTACCTGCAACCATACGACACGACATTATAATATTAAATACAAGCATACATACCTCAATTTCCTTTAGGTCATCTAGTATTCTTTCAACAACTTCCTTGATTGAAGTATCTTCAAACCCTTGATCTACTTCTTATGTCGTCATACCATCATTCCATGAACTCCACAAGTTGGAGCTCCTGATGAAATACTTGCTTCCTCTCTAGATCATTGAATGTTAGGTCCCTGCATTACTGGTGTAGTCCCTTATTGTTGTTAGTGTAGCCCCCTTATTATTATTGTTGTACCCCTGTAACCCCAATATTGTTATTATTGTGTCCTTAAATTATTATTGTTAGGTCGTCTAGGATTATATTGTGACCCCGTGGACTCCTATATATAGAAGGAGGTTTTGTCATGTGTATCATCTAAGAATTCTTCATTTATGTAATGTAAAGGAGGTTTCCCCCTCGAAGTGGTTTATTTCTATGGTGTTGATCTCTCTTTTCTTCTATTTTTGGAGTTGGTTTCATAAAAGTGAATCCTTCGATGAGGATTCCTTCAGAGAATCTTGAGGATCTTGAATATCCTTTCTTGGAAAATGTTTAATTTTGATGTATGATGATCCATGTCTTGGATGAATTTTCTGATGATGTTCCCAAGAGCTATATTTTTCATATTTTATTTCCATGAAATTTGTTCTTCTTGTTCTCCACGATTCCCATGGTGATTTTGCAAGTTCTTGCTTCTTAATGCTTTCATGATGTGATACCACATGTATTTATTGTAGTCATATCCTACACAGAATTTAGAAGCCATGAAAAGATATTTTGTGAGGGAGACTATCTTAAACATAGTAAATATCTTTTACTCCCTCTTTCCTTGAACTTCCTTTCTTCAGCTTCCTCCATCCTTTCCGGTGATATGAGATTTCTTCTTGTAATGTTCGAGTCTTTTAACTTTCAACATTCTCATCCTCAACTTGTCTTCTTCTATTTAGCATAGAAGCCAAAATTTGTTAAATAAAGTAACTTTCTAGTCGCATGGTCTTTTTTAACGTTGTGCATTAGAACAATGATTAATATTCTTTTATCATTTCTTTCAGATATCATAATTGATATTCTATTTACTGCATCTTCAGAGAATATATATCTTCTAACCTTTGACTGATTTTATAACAATCCATTGAGCCCTTCTATCCCCTTTCCATGTATTCAAATAAATCTTGACCTTCAGAAAATTTTCATGACTTTACTTTCTTCGAGGAATGTGTCTATCCTCCTCATGCAAGGAATCTTGGTAACCCAACTAGCTTATAGATCTCCCTGCTAAAACAAAGTCATTTTACCAAATTTAATTATAGAATAAAAGATACTTATTTGACAAGTGAAGATAAAGTCTTCATCTTGATTTCTTCGATGGTGGTTGAGAAAAGAAGTAATAGTGCTCTCCTTTTGCATGATATTCTTCCAAATGAAAAGGATTTTTCTTAAATAAAGGATATTCGTTCAAAATATTTAGATCTGAATTATTTTTGTTGGTGGAGATTATTGCTTCTTTGGATGACCTTCTTCACGGATAAATAAGTGGTTCTTGTTTCAATGAGAGGAAACTTCTCTTATAGCCTTTGAAGATGCTGAAAATGCCTTTAGCCTCTTAGTCTTCAATATACTTTGAATTTCCTCTTGAGGTAGCCTTTCTTCTTCAATGTAGATCGATCTAGACCTTATGGCGCCGAGTCATCATTTCTGTACCCAATCCAGGACCGAGCTGTAGCTATCCTTTTTCCAAACTTTGTTTCTCTGTTAGCATCAAGACTCATATGAAAGAGTGTAATATGATTGAAATATTATACCACAAAGATACTGTTACCACTGTTATACTTATATTATCATATTATTGAGCATCACTTCATTGTAATCTATGTTGTAAGATAACTTAACTACACTGAAAAATATTTGTTGTGATATAATGCCAAAACGGTGAGGAGATGTCACTGTGATTTTGCTTGAGATTGTAGTGTTTTAATCATGCAACACTTGTAGCATACCAAACTAGTAGAATACCACAGAGCCATATGGTTGTAACACAAAGTCATATTGTGATCATAACTGCAATCTTAAATGAGAAGATCGAACTATAATATTTCCAAGATTGTGTTCCTTCCAACTTGAGGTATCAAACCTATTTCAATGATATTGCCTTAGTTTCAATGCATTCGAAGTTTCCAAGGATGTTTGAGCTTTGTGGACTGTACCTTGAGTGTCTCTCAAATGCCTCTTCTTTGGTTTTATCACCTTAGCTCTGATACCATGTTGATAAATTAGGGCTTTTATTAAAAAATTGCCTTTTTTATAATTACTTGTGATTTACTTCATGCTTCTTTCTCTTGGATATTATCTTAGTTAGATTATTATGATCTTCATTAAGTCAATTATCAAATACACAAGAGACACAATGGTTATGCTCGCGAGCCAGGGCCAAAACCTCTCACTTTTTTAGAGGAAAACCTGCATCAATTTTTTTTATAGAGATTCCAATTGACAAATACCAAGACCATGACCCTTAACCTATCTAACCCCTCCAAGACCATGACATTGGTTCCCTTAACTGTCTTATTTTCTTTCCATCTTCTTTCACACGTGAAGCATAATGTATACCTTCATTGCTAACATCACTGTCATTGTCATCTTTGTTACCAAGAGTGTAACATTGTGCTTAGATTGCAGTACCAAACAACATGACGGAAATATCACCACTGTATCACATCACTGAGTCACATTATTGTATCACCGAGCCACATCATTACATCATTGTGAAGTCATAGAGCCATAGGTACTGTGATGAGATTATTGTCCCAATATAACATTACTGTGAGAGGTCTGAGACCTATTCTTGATCTCCTTCATGTACCCAACAGAGACTTGCATCCATCTGAAACTGTCTTTTGTAGTGTAGACTGAAATATGTGCCCTTGTATGAACTCACCTTCTGTAATCTAGCTCAGGAATCTCATAGATATCTGAATATTTCTTATGTTATAATGCAATGTTCCTAGACACCTATTTATAGTGGTTCGACCATGCTATTAATCCAACCTTTTCAAGTGAACCGATGTGACTAATTTCTGTGAGACGACATGAATATATAATGCATCTTTGAGGCAGAAATCAAGGAGGAGAACCGTGCTTGTCTTGGAGGAATTTCTAGACATTTTCTAAGTGTAACATCACTTCATTTACATGACTCTAATTATCTTGAAAAGATGAAAAATACCTAAAGACATCAAGAAGAAGTCTTTGACCTATAATAAAATATCATTGCTCATGAAACCCATAATGCAAGTATTACAAAAAATACATTTTATTATCTTTGTCTCTTCATTACATAATTGCATGACATTATGAAAACCAAACCTAGCTACATTTTTCAACAATCCCTAGTTCTCTTGAGCTGCTAAGCCAAGACAACCTGTGTTGTTTAACACAAGGATTTCCTGAGTGGGAATTTCGCTCTACCTCCGGTGAACTTTGAGTGTCACCCTAGGAGAGCAGAGGGGAGTCCATTCAAGGATTTCCCAAGAGCCACAATGCATAAAATTTACCAAATGGTGCGTGTTTTTCCTAGGGTGTAGGAGCTACTAGCTTTGGGGTTTCAATTTTTTTGCGAGATCATTCCATCTCCAAGGGTTGAGTTCCTCTTGTGAATAAAGTCGAATTATCAAGGGTTTGAGGAGCAGGTTTGGAAGTTTACAAGGGTTGAATCATGGTGACCCAAGGACTGAATCACTAATCTGAAAAGGAGTTGAAATTCTACCTTGTCAAGGCTGCATGCACTATTCTTGACAGTCAATTTTTGTCATTAAAGGGAGAGGTCGAATTCATTTAATTTATCAGAATTAAAGTGCATATTCATAAAAGAAGACAAATCTTTTTGTGCTAAACTTTTCTTGCATTCCGGACTATTTATGAGGTAACTGCTCCAGTGCATTTAAAAAAAATTATTAGTCCTGTAACATATTTAAAGAGGGATGAGTTGTATATGAAAAATGTTGGAAAACCCCTCAAAATAATTGTTGAGCATACACCTAAAAATAGTAATGTAATATTTCATGTAGTTGTGTCTATTTGTCTTCATTTGTGCGCATTCCTATAGCAAACTTGTGGTTGTAGCAGAATCTTGAAAAGAACAAAATGATGGGGTTGATTCACTGTACTTATCATTGTTGAAATAATTTTATGGACTGATATGAGTTTGAGGAAAATCCTTGTGTTCGCACCAAGTTCTCTATTGTGTTCTTATTGTGCATTGCCATTATAAAAATTAATATCAAGAATATGCATTTCCCAGTATGCAATATTACTATATATATTGGTGTTTAAGGTTACTTTTGAGTATTATATGTTGTTCTAATCATTGTTTTGAGGTCTATTCTATTACCCATGCCATTGTATGTTGATGCACAAGTTAAGTAAACAGAAACTACACCTATAATGGTATATCCTCAATCTGTTTGATGAAATGTATCATTAAAGAAACTTATGTTTCCAGGAAACGGGGGTTCAAGGACGGGGACAAGGACGAGTACGTCATTTTTTGAAACAAGGTGTGTGGGTTCGTCAGGGGTGTATATATATATATATATATATATATATATATATATATATATATATATATATCTTTGTGTGTGTGTGAATTTTTATATTTTTCAAATTTAAACAAGATAAGTTAAAACTAAAATATTTATGATTTAAACTTTAAAGATTTAAACATGCACATCATTTAACATTGAACATTCACATTGAAATTTCAAAATTTCTAGTTTAATATCAAGTGAAAATTGGAGTTTACATATTAATAAGAATCATGATATATGTCCATTGTCATACTACATTAAAAATTTCCCTTAAGGCATCTCCAAACATGAACTAGGAAATTTCAAAATACTATTTAAAAAGTGAACAATGAATTCCTCAAGCCATGTCATCAACATCCATGAAATCAACATCACTTAGATCTTCAATCAACATGCTCTCTAGGTAGGAATCACTCTCATCTTGAGGCTCCTGCTCATCCATAGCAACTGGAGGTAGCTCAATAAGGCCATCTGGTTGTATCTCCTTGTCCACACACATAACATCATATGTGTAATGGTCCCATCTCTTGAAAGGACCCTCCTTGTACCCAGAGTCTTTTCAAGATATGAGACGAAGTCTTCTATGAATATATAGTAAGTTCTTCACCTTCTTTGAGCCCAACTTATTTATCTGTAATGAATGGATAAAGGCATAAGTACTTCAATTCCTCTCGCAAGATAAAGAACTAGCTACTTGGAGTATTAGGGGAGGCCCGTCAAATTAATTAAAAATAAAAAAATAAAAAAGTAAAATAAAAATTTATACAAAAAATTAATTGAGAAATAAGATGAGGAACTCCAAACTAGCTACATGTCCATGTAACCGTATGGAAAATTGTTACAACTTAGGAGCATCGACACCATGAAGATACCACTAATCAATTGGGTCCTTCTTCTTGCATCTATCGGACAAAGCTACATGTGAACCAAAGACACCTCAACCACGTGAAAATTTGGAAAATTGAGATCATATGTCAGAGGTTTCTTCTATACAACCCTAAATTTTCTTGACAACGGTCAAGAATCCTTTGAACACCTCTCTATCCTGGGAAGGAATCCTCCTTCCTGTTGTGGAATCATACCATTTTGGATTAACTACATAAGTTTCCATATGAAGAGGGGTGTTCACTTTATTCCACCACCCATGTATAAAATCTTTCAATTGTGGCAATAAAGTAGGATCCTTCCTATCTGTGATGGTTTGGAACCTCTCACACATGGAGTCCATGTTCTCATAAATATCACCTAAACATGGACCATCTGTGTATGCATAGTGGATCATATCACAAATTGGTTCTATAATTTCCAAAACAAATTTGGAATCAACCCAAAAATGATTATCCAAAATCAACCTCTTCACCTCCAAAGCTACATCTGAGATATATAACCTCCATTGGTCCCACATGTCATTGACAACTGTGTCAAATAAATCCTCCTTCATCTCCACAAGTGGCCTAAGTAAAATGTAGTAAGTTGCAAATCTAATATCTGTTAGTTCAAGAAGCTCAATTTTGCATGCTTGTTGTAAATGGCTTGTGATTGATGGTGGTTGCATATAAACATTTGAATTTTGCAGCCATTTTCAATTAATGCTCGTATCCATTCAATTTTCCCAATGTCCTTCAATGCACTATTTAAAGAATGCATTGCACATGATGTCCAAAAAATATGCGTGGGTACATCAAGGAAATAAAAAATATTAATAAATAAAAAATGTTTATTGATAAAAATTAGAAAACAAACAAAACTTCTAATCAAAATTAAAAATGCAATTCATGTAATTTAAATATAAAATAAATCAAGCTTGAAAGTTAAAACTTGTCACTAACATATACTCCTTATGAACCATTGCCCATGTTTCTTTGCACACTCGAGCTGCATCAGTATTAACTTGAACAACATTGGATGGTCCCACCTTTGCAATGGCATCACATAATTGGCATTTCAAGAACATAGTGATCTTTCCTTGACCAGAACAATCAATGGCACTAATAAAATACGAACTAGATAGAGTAGAGACAATGATGTTTATCAATGGACGATTCCTACAATCAATCCATCCATCCATGAAAATTTATCATCCATCTACACTCCAAAATGCCTTCAAGGGTGCCATTTTTTTCTCAAGATGAGTGTTCTCCTTATCCACCAACACAATTCAGGGTTTCTCATAGCCAGGTGCTTTATACCGTGGAGGTCCATCATTAATAGCACAAATCATTTTCTCAAAATACGGTGAACGGGTTGCATTGAAGGGAATTCCACTTGCAAGAAAAAATCTTGCTATTACAAGATCAACACCCTCCCTACACTTCACATCAAACATGTCATAAATGCCACCAAGTTTATGCTTCTTTTGTACTTGACTGGTAGTGCTTTTTGATACTCTAGATGGCACATGTTCATCACGAACTTGAACTTCATTATCAAATTGTAATTCTTCCTCATTGGATTCATCAATTTCATCAACATTACGAAATGGTTGGGAGATTTCCTTGCCTGCCTTACCATCAACCCTTTGTTGCTCTCTTTTTGCACTAGGGAGTCTAGTGGGATCATCTGAGTCTCCAGTGGAAGCATCAATGCCCTTCCTTGGTATCTTTATAAAATGAGATTTAACTCTAATATATCTCTCTTTCCATTCAAGTTGACAAAAATTGCATTTTATTGTTGTTGTCTCCCATAACCCTTTGGAGGTTTTTTCCTTTCCACATTTTTCCAGAGTAAAAATTGTGAATTTGATGAAGACATTATTGATTTTGGAAATTAACCAAAATGCCAAATAGGAAAATTTCAAAATAAGTACATTAGAAAATTAAAAATTTGAAAGGCACAAAACTATATATCCTAAGTTGCAACATGAACAAAACCTACCACATAAAACATGTAAACTAGGGCCACATAAATAATTAAATTGAACAACTAAATATGAATAAAAAATGTGAGCAAGTGCATGGATGATGTACAATTTGTTGATGATACTTTAGAAAAAGAAAAATTTGGTTAAATTGTATTCATATTGGTTTCCCTATAAGGAAAACAATGGGTTCTGAAATGATTGATGAGTACTGAAATTCTTGAATACGTGACACACTAACATGTTATACCTGTGTGTAATAATTGATAATTGTTTTTATTATAAATATTAATGACAATACCTCACACTATACAATCTACACAATTTTTATTGGACATTTTGATAACCCCAAGACAAAATGCCAAAAACTGGGCTTTGGCTGATTGGTAATTTGTGAGGCAGTGGAAATAGGGCTTCATTGATTGATTTCATTACTCTGGTAGATGCTAAGATTTTTTTTGTATACTATCCAGCAAGGAAGCTGTTAATGTATCTTACACATAAAGGGGTTCTAGATCAACACTCCATTTCATAAATGTCGAAACACATTGTAACAAATTTGAGAAGGATAATCAACAAAATTCTAACAGGACGTTCCACATTCTCCTTACTTTTCTTGAAGCAAAAAACAGGACTAGGGTTGGTGTTTAATTGTTAGAAATTATTTGAGTCTTGAGATTGTATTGACTTTTGGAACATTACTTCAGATGAATGTAGCAATAATTTCCAAAATATCAGAAACTTTTATTTTGGAAGCTTTCGGATTTAAGAGAGCACATGCCTCGTGATTTGTATATATATTCTAAGTTCTAACTAAAGCACTTAAATGAAAGACTCACGATTGCATGCTGCTATTAAATTTATTCAGAGACAAAGGTCACTACCTGTAGAATATTGATTTAAAGTGTTTAAACTTTTCTGTGATCCAATGTGCAGTGTGCAATCACCAAACTGGCAAACTCCAAAGACCACCAAATGAAAATTTGACATATACCTATTGTGTATATGTTCATCCCTCCATGGTAAGAACACAGGTGAATGATCTGAAATGTATGCAGGGGAGGGGCATCTCAAGATCTGCAAACCCCCAAACGTTGAAACAATTCCTCCTGAATCAAGAAACGATTAAGTCACTCCGCTATCCTTGCCTTGCCTGATTTATCATTGCACCAGGGAGGTTGGATGGGCCATGCAGCCACATCCACTAAATTATGTTGTGCAAAAAGTTGACAGAAAAATTCTACATCCCAGTTTACAATGATCTCCCATATTTCTTTCGCAAAGTTAGACTGGTTTACATCCACTGCAATTATCAGGGAATCAAGAGTAAATACCCATTTCCATTAAAATATAATATTTTTCTTAAATTTCTATTAATATATATATATATATATATATATATATATATATATATATAATCAAAATTAAAATTATTTTTTCCCATTTAATTGAAACTATTACCCAAAACTAATTTAAGAGAGGTTCGAGAGTCAAATCTTATGGTTTAGCAAGTGCTGAGATCTCAACAATAATGAGTGAGCCTACTCCTTGAGTGGAGATCATAGCAGGTCATATACTCAATGAGATTTGAATTTTTGTCTCATTAATTTTATCAAGCTAAATTTACCATTAAACCACATATCACTATATTTTTTTTAAAGTACTTTTATGAAAAGAAGTTGTCTACCCAGGCAACAGAATAGCCCGGTAGGTTTTTGCCGGAATCCAGTTCAGTAAAATTCTAAAAATGTGGAGTTGCAGTGTTTGGAATCCATTTTTGAAAATGGAAATGGATTCAGCACTACCAAAAACCCTTAGGACACTCAAAACACTGAAGTTTAACAACTGTAAACAAGATTTTGATAAAATCTTTGTCAATTTTTTTCAAAATCTCTACCAGATTCTAAATCATTCTATTATCTTTTTAGACTACGGTTTATGAAAAGCATGTATATGCATCACAAGGTCAAGAAGCGAGTAGATGGTCCTATTAGGTGAGCTGTTAGAACCCGTGTAACCACCAACTTTTTAAGAAAATGCAACCTGAATTCAATGTATGTGAAAATTATTTTTTTTACGTCTTCATTGAAAACATTGCGTGGAACACACCAAATCTAATGCATTTCTTTCTCATTTTTCCTTTAATTATTGCTTTTGGCTTGATTGTAATCGCAGTAACTTGACGTGAAAATGCTATTTTGTTGATGGGTTAAAAGTTAAACTAAAAAGAGTTGTTTTTAAGTGTTTTTTTTTTAGAATTTTAATTGGATTTCTGAGCTAAATTTGTTGGGTTTTTTTAGTGAAATTTTAATTTGTATTATTTAAACTTATTTTTTAACTGTATATATGTACACAATATTCTGGAAAAAGTTAGGGCACTTAGATTATGCAGAGTTCACTCATCAAAATTGTGATTTCAATAAAAAAAATTTGCAGAATCCTAGAATTAAATAAAAAAATCTAGAAAACTTTTCAAAAAGTAAATTACATACAATTTGATTAAAACATGTGTAATTTTCAGTGGTTGACTTTCTATAATATAAACATTATTAAAAAATTAACATTTCAAATTTATTTTTATATTTTAAAAAGTAATTTAGATAGTAGAACATTGTTTTTTAATCAAATTTTATAATAATGCATATAAATTAAACGATTGATAAATGCCATAACCATCAAAACATTTACCTGGTGATTTTTTTTATATTAGAAAAATTCATAAAAATTGATTAAATTATAATTTTATTTTAAATTATTATTATTAATTACAAAAATAGCATATGAATTAAACACACATACATTTTAAAAAAACTTGTAGAAATCCACCACACTTTAAAATGAATATTTTCAACTCATAAATAGCCTTTGTTAGGATACTATAGCTTACTAATACCACATGCCTAAAAGCCATAACTCATAAGAGAATGTAGACTTTCACACTTATTCAAGTATTGATGAACACTTTTAAAATAAAATTGTGTATCATTATTAGTTTTGTCCATGTTTCTAGTCATCAAGCTTTCTAGTCCCTGATGATGGGTGGAGTGTCTACCCCAAACATTGGACAAAACTAATAATCACACCATTTTCTTCCAAAAGTGTTCATCAAATATAAGTCATGTTCATGTGACTTTTTTAATTAATCAATTTAATTAAAAGAAGAAAAAAAAAGAACATAATTACTTTTGAGATAAATGTCAACTTTTGATATATGACTACTGTTAAAAATATTTTTCTCTCTTCTGCATATTCTCTCTTCTGCATTTGCATTCTGGTTTAGGTACATTCTTATATTCCTATACCGTTTACAATTTCACATGTTAAAATATATAATTATTTCCTCATGCAGAAGTTAGACAATCAGTTAAGTGGAATGAGTTGAGTTGAGTTACAGTTAGATTTGGTGAGTGAGTTAAAGAGTGAGTTAGGCGAGTTGATCAAGTTCAGTTATGAGTGACAATGTGTGCATGTCAATTAGATTAAATACCCCTTCATGGGTTCATTGTTTTAAGAGAGAAAGAGAGTAAGAGAGTTTTATGATCCAGTGTTTTAGATTAATTGAAGAGCCGCAACTCATTGTTCTTGTGTGAAATCTTTGTGTTATATGTGTGATTGAATCCTCTGCCTTTCCAACAGATTTGTATCAGAGCGAAGTCACAGAGAACGGAAGAAAAACGGATTAGCAATCATCCGTGGGTGAAAAGGAAATTTTTTTTCTACGTTTTTACGCTATAACGCAGATGTTAATCACTGACAGAGCGTTATAACGCTGGATCCTACTGTTTAGAACCGCGTTAAAAGCGAAGTTCCACTGCGTTAAGGCACTAACGCACCACAGGCATTCGGGAAATGCGTTAGCACGCAAACATATTGAAGTTGGGCCGCGTTATTGACTTTAAAGTCAACCATACGTGAGATTTTTAAAAGGAATATGAAACGAGTTTTTTCATAAAGATTTTACATAATACGTGAGGTGATTTTACATCAAGTTTATTCATAATACGTGAGGTGTTCTTTTCAAATTCGAAAAGGGAACATTCAAAGATTTTTTTTTCAAGTGGGATTATAATAAAGTCTTTTTTAAAGGGCCTTTTTCCTAAGCATATTATAAAAAAGCTTTAAAAGGCGGAGCTTTATACGTTTTTAAAAGAGGATTTTTTATATAAAGATTTTTTAATAAAGAGATTTTTATATAAATAATAATAAAATAATAATAAAACCTAGGGTTTTATTATAAGGACTTTTTTTTGAAGACTTTGCAAAGCATATCAAATTTTTTTTTAAAGGTTCCAGCAGTGAATTTTTGAAGAAAGATGGCTACAAGCAGCTTTCAGCCACAACTTCCTTCTTTCAATGGGAAAGATTATGATGTGTGGGCCATTAAGATAGAGACTATGCTAAAAGCACATCATGTTTGGGATCATGTCAAGTATGGGTTTGCAGAACCTCAAGATGAGGCAGAAGAACGAGCCCTCAGTAATGTAGAGAGGGAACAGTAGAAGAAAGATAAGCGAAAGAATGCGCAAGCGTTGCTTCTGATCCAGCAGGGAGTAGATCGAGTCGTGTTCCAAAACATCATGATAACCTCGTCAGCAAAGGAGGAATGGGACTGTAGACACACTAACCAATGCTCAAACACCATTGATGGAGGATGATCTTGTAGAAGAAGAGGAGCAGCAAGAACCAAAAGAGCAGACACCAAACAGAGTCACACCAGCAAGGACTCCCAGATTTTCAGAGCAACATGGATCTTCAAGCAGATCCACAGATCAGAATTCTCCAAGCAGCGAATCAGGTAAGAAAAAGATGAGAAGTTTGAAGGATATTTATGATGATTTGGATGTTAGTTCCAATTTTGCATTGTTAGCATTCCAACCTTCTTCGTTTGAAGAAGCAATCAGAGATGACAATTGGGTGCAAGCCATGGATGAAGAGATGAATTCAATTGAAAAGAATGATACATGGGATTTGGTTGATTTACCAAACGATAAAAATTTCATTGGTGTGAAGTGGGTATACAAGACCAAAGTGAATGAGAAAGGTGAGATTGACAGATTTAAAGCAAGACTTGTAGCAAAAGGATTCTCGCAGCAACCGGGAATAGACTTTGGAGAAACTTTTTCTCCGGTCGCCAGATTGGATACTGTAAGAGCAGTTCTAGCGACAGCAGCTCAGAACAAGTGGAAAGTATATCAGATGGATGTCAAATCAGCCTTCTTGAATGGAATTTTAGAAGAAGAAATTTATGTGCAGCAGCCTCCAGGTTATGAAGTTGAAGGACAAGAAGATAAAGTTTACAAATTGAAGAAAGCGCTCTATGGACTGAAGCAAGCACCTAGAGCATGGTATAGCAGAATCGACAGTTATATGATCAAGAATGGATTTTGCAGAAGCAGCATTGAGCCTACCTTATACACAAAGGTAAATGAGCATGGGCAGATTTTGATAGTTTGCTTATATGTTGATGATATGATTTTTACAGGTGATCTTGAAATAGATGAATTTAAAGCAGCCATGATGAAAGAATTTGAGATGACAGATCTAGGTCTCATGAAATATTTTTTCTTGGAATTGAAGTTGAGCAATCTGAAAAAGGCATCTTTATTTCACAAAATAAGTATGCAACAGATTTGCTGAAAAGATTCAGGATGGATAATTCCAAACCTGTACCTACACCAGTTGCAACGGGTAAAAAGTTAAGTAAGGATGATGAAGGGGCAGATGTCAATCCAACTCTATTCAAAAGATTGGTTGGCAGCCTCATGTATCTCATAGCTACAAGACCAGATATTATGCAGGGAGTGAGGCTGATTTCCAGATTCATGGAAACTCCAAAAGACACACATTGGAGTGTTGGAAAAAGAATTCTAAGATACATAGCAGGAACTAGAGATTATGGCATAATGTATACAAGTACAGAAAAGAAAGAATTGATTGGATATACAGATAGTGATTTTGCAGGAAGTTTGGAAGATCGGAAGAGCACATCCGGTTATGTTTTCCATCTCGGTTCAGGAGTGATAGCATGGGCATCTAAGAAACAGCCTATTGTTACATTATCATCAGCAGAAGCAGAATATGTAGCAGCAACTTCAGCAGCATGTCAAGCAGTATGGTTAAGAAGAGTATTGGATGGACTCAAGCAGAAACAGCAAGGATCAACAGCGATATACTGTGACAACACATCAGTGATTGCACTATCCAAGAATAGTGTGTTTCATCAAAAGAGCAAGCATATTGATATTAGATATCATTTTATTCGAGAACTAGTAAACAATGGAGAAGTTCACTTGAAGCCTTGTAGAACGAGTGATCAATTGGCTGATATCTTTACAAAGCCATTAGCAGTAGATTTGTTTGAGTTTCACAAAAGAAACTTGGGTGTTGTAAGCTTAGTAGAGACATAGACCAGCAGGCATGTTTGAGTTGTCATGAATTATGTTTTAGTTTAGAGGTCGTAATTAAGGGGGAGTGTTAAAATATATAATTACTTCCTCATGTAGAAGTTAGACAATCAGTTAAGTGGAATGAGTTGAGTTGAGTTACAGTTAGATTTGGTGAGTGAGTTAAAGAGTGAGTTAGGTGAGTTGATCAAGTTCAGTTATGAGTGACAGTGTGTGCATGTCAATTAGACTAAATACCCTTCATGGGTTCATTGTTTAAGAGAGAAAGAGAGTAAGAGAGTTTTATGATTCAGTGTTTTAGATTAATTGAAGAGCCGCAGCTCATTGTTCTTGTGTGAAATCTTTGTGTTATATGTGTGATTGAATCCTCTGCCTTTCCAACATCACAGACTTTGAAACAATGTAGGAAGATTTCATTGGGGAGAGAATTCGGGCTTATTATGCTACGATTATTTTGTTTTCACCATTGGTTTACTTCCTGACACTTCTAAAATGCTTAAATTTTCCATAGGAATCTAGGAAGGCAGATCAAAGTAGATCACTTAAGCTAGTGTAGCCATATGAGATCCGGTGATCCCACCCTAGTCAATATGTTCTATACATAAGCACCTTGAACTGCAAGAAATTTCAAATTCCTGAGACTGCAGAACATCTCACAACTTCGTTTGTAATATGGCATTTCAGTTTCAACACTGATGTATGGACAATGACTAACAGGAATCATTGTAATTGCACAGAAATGGGATAGTACCAGTTTAATCATGATAAATATAAAATACAAAGATCCATCTCTTTTACAAATAAACAAAATATGTGTCTCTCTTAAGATCAAACAAAAATTTGAAGATACTAAAACATATACAAAGTTTTGAACGATTGCAAAGCACTCACTGATAATGATTACTCAAGCAAATCATCAATGTAGTTGGTGGCTTGATGCCAAAGCTTACGTGTCATTAATTGGCTAGCAATATTTCTTCCATAATTCACCAGGAGTCCATTCATTTATATTTTATTGTTATTGTATGGCGTCAATAAACACCCACTCGCTAGCTTCTAAAGCCCTGCCATGCCCTATATTCTTAGGGTCGTATCTTTGTCTTGCCCTATGAAAAAACAAGCAATATCTAAGAATATTTGTTTTTCAGAAGAAAAAATGTCTGGTCTATATTACGTACCAGCATAAGTTCAAAAAATTTTAGATAGGTTTACATTCGATTCTGTAATCACAACCTACCATATCACTAAGTATTAATCAAGAAATTTTCCGAGAGGTTTTCATTTTGTTCTTTACCCACAAAACATACCATGTCACAAAATATTATCTTGAATTAACATTTGTACTGGAAAGCAACATAATCCAATGTAAAATCAATACAGATATCGCCAACGCTCGTTTAACTTCATCATTTGGGATTGTTGTTGTCCTTCTTCAAAATTCCAATCTTCCATGTGTACCCTTTCTCCGGTCCACTCCCATCGAGCAAAGATATACCATTCTTCATAATCAAAAACAAAAATGAACCAGTGTTCAGAGTATCAGTCAGAAAGTGTTCCCAGTTTCATTGGAACCAATACCTCTATGTGCAAGTCTTGCTCCATTGATATCGGAAGTCTAAAAGCTATTGTCTGTGCCTAGTGATCAAAAGAATTTGACAGTACCCTTTGCCCTGCAACCTGAGGCATCTGTAAGTTCATAGTGCATTTCGCCAAATGTACCCACCAAACCCCTCTTGGATAAACTGTCTGTAGTTTCATTTTTCTCCCTATAAATGTGAGTGAAAGAGAAAATGGAAAAGGATCTACGTAGAACAACAATCCTATCCAACTAGATAGATAGATGTCTGGGCGCCAGAGTGTTTCGATTATTCAGGTGATCAATAAGGATCTTGGAATTCCCAAATACCCAGAGCTTATCAATATAAAGTTGCTTAGTAAACCATAATAGACCCCACAGGGCCATCATCTTCGCCCTCGTATTAGTCCCTTGTCCGTCGAACAAATGGATTTTGTAGTGAAACTGTGGAGTGATCATGAGCCAAGCACCACATCCGCACCTACTCCTCTGAGCCACCCCGTCAAAGAAACCTATTAGATAATGGATTTGAAAGGGTCTCGGCCTAATTAAGAGATCTCGTGGAGGTCTATGTTGTATCCTCAAGTCACCCCAAGTTTGTATGATCTGAGAAGTAACCCACACGGGTGTGCATTGATGCTCTTCAAATAACCACTTATTCCTGCAACACCATAGTCTCCAATGAAATATTAGTGGAATGATTACGAAATTCTTACCTTTCGCGAACCACCATTTAGTGCATTCCATAATGGACTGATAATCATGTTCAGGGAAATTGAAATGCTTACACAGTAAGTTTCTAATATTTTGCGCAAAAACACTTTTATAAAACATATGTGTATTATCTTCTTTTGCAGCCATACAAAGACAGCAGATCATGGGCCCAATCTTGCCTTTCTTCATAAGGTTTTTCCACGTCAAATTTTTGTCCTTCCAGACAAACCACAGGAATATGATGATTTTGATCTATATCTTCACCTTTCCAAATCTTCCCGCATTGTAAGTTGATCATATCTTTATATGCATCACTCATTATTATTTGTCCTTTATTTAAATTGCCACCGCACGTGATCTGATCACTGTTTATGTTGTACCAACAACCCATGCATCTTAGACCTTCCAAATATTTAGACCACTCTTCTACCATGTGTCATGGTAGTCCAAATTCCACAGCCTCTTTCCACCTTGGAGCACCCTCCTACCAGTGTTGTATAACTTGACCAAGGTAGAAAATTCCTCTGCCATGTAGTATATTACCCAATTGAACATTGATGGAGTTAATCTATGGGTGACCCTTAATGTCCCCCGCCCCGATAAATATTTTCTGGCCATTGCCAAAATTCCACTGTAAATTCTGAGAGAACAAAGGCCATAATTTCCTAAACCATTCTAAATGTATGACTCCCTACCAGCGTTCTCCCATCCCGAGATGTACATTTCAACCAAATTTTGTGTCCTAAGATATTTGTATCTGATAATATCGCTCCAAATGCCTGGAGTATGTAAACATCTTCAAAATGATTTCATTAACAATGCCTTCCCAAAGGTGTCAACATCCATCAAGCCCAACCCTTCCCGCGATTCTTCGACAATGTAAGTAGTTCCCATCTGGCTAGATGATACTTCCCCTCCCCTCGACCTCCTTCCCACATGAAATTAGCCATGATAGTCTTAATTCTGTCAATAATGGACTTAGGAATTAGAAAAATATGGGCCCAGTAAATGTTTAACTGTTGTAAGACAACTTGCACCGATATAAGCTTACCTCCCTTCGACAGCCATTTCAGCGACCAACCGTTGATCCTTTTTTGATATTTATCTAAGAGCCATTGCTAGTCTACGACACGGTAACAGGTGGGTTTTAGACGGAATCCCAAATATGTCAGACATTCCACAAGAGGACAGATACAGAATTTAAAAATCCTTCCAACATGTTCAATAATCTCGTGATCCCCTTCTGTGAAATATAAACTGGATTTACCTTCATTTGCAAGCATCCCTGATGCCTCACAAAACTTTAGAAAAATGTAATTAAGGTTGGTCCAACATTGTTTAATAAGCAAGCCAAAAAACAACACATCATCAACAACAAAAAATGTGTGTGATATCTCTGTATTCCGTAATTTTAATGTCGCGGAAGTTGCCCACAACCGCAGCCCGGTTGATCTTAATGCCGAGTGCATCCATAACCAATATAAACAAGAGAGGCAACAAAACACAGCCTTGCCGGAGGCCTATGCCCATCTTGAAGAATCTAGATGTGGAACCATTGGTAAGGACAACCATTGATGTTTTGCTGACACATCCCATTACCCAATCCACTGATTCACTGTCCATCCCAATTTTGTGAAGGATCATTCTAATACAGGCCCAATCCACCCGATCATATGCCTTACTAAGGTCAACTTTCATGACCACGACTTCCATTTTCCGATTTTGGATGGTATGCAATATTTCCTGAGTATATGCAACAACATCATGGATGATTCGGTTGTTGAGAAAACCAAACTATTCCAGGGAAATATATCTTGACAGTACTCCTTTGATTCTTTCAGCAATAATTTTAGAAATTATTTTATACATTGTGTTGCACAGTGAGATGGGCCTATAGTCCTCAAATGTCGACGTACCTTTCTTCTTCGGTATGAGAGCAAGAAAAGTAGAATTGACCACCTTATGAACATGTCCCTTCAGTCTCGCCTCTTCCACCAAATCTGTAAGATCCTTGATCAATGAGTCTAAGAAATGGGTGAAAAAGTCTGGAGTCCATCCATCCGGACCCAGACTTTTGTTTGGTGTAAAATATTTGAGCACCCCTTCCACCTTAGAAATATTGACACTTCTTTTCAATCTATTATTGTCTTCTTCCGAGAACATCTGGGGATAATCTTCCACAACCCATAACTGGGCCTCCACAACTGAAACCTCTCTCACCCTGTATAAATTTTCGAATTACTTTACCGCTTCCTCTTGAATCTGCTCAGTAGTGTTAAAATTGTTCCCTTCAATATTGATGTTCCATATGGCATTTTTGTTCTTTCTACCATTAGCAAAGGAATGAAAATATTTAGTATTCTGGTCTCCTTCTTTAAGCCATATAGCACGACTCTTAAGCCTCCATGTTTGTTCTTGTATGAGTAAGATCTTTCGTTTCTCTGCCTCCAAATTTTTAAGTCTTGACCAACCATCAGTGGGAAAATACCCATCATCCATGTGTCCAAAAATATATGTAGTCTCTCTAGAAATCTCCTCTAATTCTAGTTTCATTTGTCGTTTCTTATTTCTTTCCCATTCCCGTACCTTCCTTTTCAGATCTCTCAGTGTATTTGATAGATATTCCATAGGGGAGGACCCAACCTCCCTCCTGTGTGAGCAGAGAAATTTTCTAACCATGATATTAAAATCCTTATCCTCTAACCACAATCTATTAAATTTAAAAGGGCACCTTGTCAGCTTTTGCTCAAATTTCCATTCCATCACAATCGACCTATGATGAGAGATTAGTAGCGCCGCAACCCATGTTTTAACTCTCCCTATATGAGCTAGAATATCTTCCTGTACCAGAAATCTGTCAATTCTTTTTCCAATGAATTCTTTCCCTTTGCGGCCGTTATACTAAGTCGGGCATGCTTTCTCCAATTCGATATCCCTTAAATTTGCATCTCTGACCAAATCCCCAATGAAGTCTGTCAATGGGTCTCTTCTACCATATTCTCCCCAAATTTCCCCCGCGTTCAAGGTACAGTTCATGTCACTAGCTATGATGGAGTTTTCCCGTGACCGGTTCCCACATACCTCCATTCTCCTCCAGAATTGTTCCCTGTCACCAATATGAGGCATGCAAATTGACCAAATGGACCATGGTCTTATGTCCTCTGATATGACCTGTCAAAATTATGCCACCAAAAAAACTAAAATATTTTAGGGTAGCCCATCTAGGATCCTAGATCACCGCCAAACCACGTAATCTGCCCTCAGCATCCTTCGCCACCATGTGCCATGAAATATTGGGGTCCATAATCAGAGATAATACCCTTTAGTCACGGACACCTCCCGATAATCGATGTCTTTTACAAATTCTCGGCTTGTCTCCATTGCCATGTTCGAATTTTTCCCGACACTCCACTATTGAGAATTCTGCATCAAGTGCCCCGTCTAATGACAAAAATGGCAACGAAATGGAACTTTCTAGTAATCAATAAGTTTCCTATGTACCAGGTGTTCCCACACCAGGTCGATGTGAGCCGGTAGGCCACTAGAAAAAGAAATATCAACTAGTAACCAAGCCACGTGCTTGTCAAACACCCCCAGACATTTAGGGTCTACAAAGCAACATTTGCCAATGCTGTTGCCAATAGCAATAAGGACGCAAATCATCCTGTACTCCAGAGACAAAAGGTGGTTCTAAGGGGTATCTCTAGTGGGATTGAATCCTACATACCACCTGTGTAGAGCCATAAAAAATTTCCCTAGCACCCAAGGCCTCTGGATGACCCCCCCCACATCCTCTGGTTTCATAAAATGGAAACTGTACCACCCATTTCGTAATTTGCAATTCTTGGGAGGATATCCAAGCAACTTCGTCCACACTTCGGTAAGCCATATAATAATATTCACCTTACAATTCTTGTCAAAGCACCAACGACCCACTAATGCACAAGTTTGAAGACTCTCAGCGCAATACCACATCACTTCGTGGCTGAAACTCAATATCCGACCCTCCTCCGTAGGTTTATAAGGTTTACAATGTTGCGTGGATGGTCAGTGATGTCCACCCATTCCACGGTTATTCTTACCAGAAGGTGGTGAGAGTCTATTCTCGCAGAGAGGCTCCGTGACGTCCTTCAGTGGGATATCAACCGCCCGAGAAAGAGTCGAAGTGTTGTGTGAATCAAGACATGAACTGGACATACCTCCTGTTGAAAAGTGTAACTAGGATCAATCTTCATATTGAATATGTAATTATGTATTTATATAAAGAAGAAGACAAAGATAATAAAATGTATATTTTTTGTACTTGTTTCATGGGTTTCAAGAGCAAGATTTTATTATAGGTTGATAGACTTCTTCTTGAAGTCTATCTAGGGATTTATCTTCTAGGGATATATGTAATTAAGTGTCATATATATATGAAGGATCTAGTCTAAGAAATGGTCCAAGACATAGTCAGAGAAACTGCTAATCAATGGCCTAATTCTGCCCTTCATCAATGCTGAAAGATAAACTATTATGATGTGTTAGAAGTTTTCCTTCAAATAGCTGATCAGTCGGCCTACAAGCTAAAGTTTTGGTCGGCCTAAAAGACAGTAAGATTGTCTCTAAATATAACCGTCCTGCGGCTCATTTTAGGAGTGGAAATTCAGCCATATCTGAAACAGTTTGTGGATTCTAGTGAAGAGCTTCAGTGCAGATAAAATCACCGAATTGCAGTGCAGATTAAAGAGGAGTTGCATTCTAGATTTATTGGATAAGTGTGGATCACCCTGAAGCTACAGTGTAATCCTGAAGAGTTTCAGATCTGTTCTAGTGCAAGAGTATGAGCGTAAGATCACCCAGAAGTGCGAATATGTCTAAGGGTAAAAGAAGTTTTTAATTACAGATATGTTTGCTGACTACTCTAAAGTGAAGCTGTTGGCATTCAACTCTAGTTCAAGTATGGTCGAGACAATGATCTACAAAGAGAAGAAGTCGTATGAAAGTGGAAGAAAGAAGGAAAGTAAGTCTGAGATTTACTTTCCTAACTACAACTTATATACATCTCAAGCAATTGATGGTTGAAAGGAAGTAGATTTACTTTTCTAACTACAACTTATATACATCTCCAGCAACTGATGGTTGAAAGGAAGTACTAGTGCATATCAGTGCAACTTGGTGAAGAGAAGAAGGACTAGCATTGAATGACATCCAAGAAGTAAGGACAAGGTATTGGAAGCATAAATAGGTCAAGGGTATAATTCTGGGTCATGGAACTTGTCATCTGAAATCTATATGAAGAGTTTCTCGTGGGTTTTCCTCTCCAAGAGGGAGAGGTTTTGCACTGGCTCTAGGAGCCTAATTCTTGTGTCTCGTGTCTTTTGATAAATGGCTTGATGAAAGATTTAATAAGATAATTAAAGGAAGACCTAAGTAACTCAAGTAATCTCACAAGTAATTATCAATACGAGAGTTTGTATTAATCACTAGCCCTCCAAATTCTCAACATGATATCAAAGCTAAGGTGCTGAACTCAAGGGCTACTTGACAAAGAGACACTCTAGGAAGCAAAAGTCAAAGTTTGGATGAAAAGTCAAATCAGTTTGCAAGAAATACTCTCAAGCTATTTTCAAGAAAGATCTTCATATCATTCAAAGGATCAACTTTTCAAGAAATTAATCTAAGGATCCAATATCACCTAGTTTGAAGATTTCTATCTTAGAAGAATTTCCTAACATTTTCGCCATCATCAAGGAAGTCGCTGAAGGAGAAAGTCACTCACTCAAGTAAGTATCTATGAATTTATCTAAATCCGTCAAAATGAATCATTATATAGAGAGAAAAAAATTGGTTGGTTTATCAAATTTTAATGCATGGAAGAAAATGACAGATCTGAAGCTAATTGAAAATGAAGTTATGGGTTTCATAAAAGGATCCACAATTCAACCTCCAAAAGAAGACATTCTAGCATATATCAAATACATGAAGGGCGACATAAGAGCTTGAAGGATTCTTATAGAATCCATAAAAGACTCTCTCTTTCCATATGCATCAAAGCTAGAGTCCTCAAAAGAAATATATGATAAATTGGTGGAACTATTCTCGAAAGGTTCTACAAAGGAAATAATATCCCTGAGACAAAAACTATACAAATTGAGAATATCAAAGGAAGGAATAATTCCATATATAATGGAGATTTTCGCAATACGAGATCAAATACTGAAGTTGGGAGAAATAATGTCTGATAGAGAAATACTCACTACAGTACAAAATTTTTTACCAAAAGAATGGAGAGGTTTTGCTTCCAGCATAGATGGGAGAGAAGAAGCCATGCCACTCCAAATCCTAGGTAAGATAGGAGAATCAAGATTGAAAGCATGATCAAGTGTATAGAATCAAGCCTTTGCCGCCATCTCCGCGAAGAAAGGAAGATTCGATAAAATTGGTCCTCAGAATAAGAAGAGAAATGTGGACAAAGCACGATGCTTTGGATGTAATGATCTTGGGCATTATAAAAGAGATTTTCATAAATTTAGAAAGGACAAGAGGAAAAAGGAAGAAGCCCATGTCTCAGATATAAGAGAAGAACTTGATGCAAAGAAATCTAAGAAATAAGAAGCGAGGGATCTCCACTATGATTGAGATCATCTTCTCCTTTAAGTGATTTTTGTTGGTCGTAAAATAGTATGATAGGAAGCAATGCATATTATAACATCATGATAAAATCATGGTAGGAGCTCCTGGTAAAGTAGCTCCAGGAAAACATCTCTAATAACAATGCTAATGGAAGGCAGTCATCAAGATCAAGGGTCATCATGGAAACATAATTCTGGGATGTGGTGACATATGAATGAAACAGGTCAAGGGAGTGAAGCTCTTCATTCTAGTAAAACTGCTACATGATGACTTAAATGATAAATGTATGAGGTATGTATATATTTATACGTTGACACTAGATGTTGTGAAGTCATGTCATATGGTTGTAGGTAATAGACTTCCATATTTAGATGTATGATCTATGAAGGAGGATCTCTCGGCGAATTGAAAGATGAAATCATCAACATAATATATCCTCAAGGAATATGAGGTGGTTGCATATGAACGAGAAACTAGAAAATTTGTAAGTTCCTGTGAATGAAGAATGTGAAGAAAGGAAGAGATCATGAAATGCAACCATGTCAAGAGGCAGTTATCATCCAAAGGTCAAGAAGATGTGACTAGGAGATCACTTGGGAGGATATATAGACTCTGATAGAAGTCTGGTAAAGAAGAAGACCCTTGAGAAAACATATCATTAGGAGATGTGTCAATCTGAATAAAGGATGTCGATGCCTAGAAGAAGATGTCATGGTGAAAGATCATCACTGAGGTAACTTTTGTTTTAAAAATCATATGTATATGTTTATCTGGATGAATTTGTGCAGGGCTGCTAAATCATGAGAAAGGATGTATGATATTTGGAGATGATTCGAAGGAAAGCAACATGACATAACGATGGACTAGATGAGAAAGAATTGATGAATCACTTTCTTATGGTGGACATGACTCGTGATTGAAAGTGATAGATGATCTGTGCCCTATGGAGCCAATAGTTGAAGAGTCCTCAGTATCAAAATCCATGACATTGAGAGGAGGAGTTCTTCATGAGTAGCTGGATTGCTGCTACAGGACCTTGGTTGAGAAGGGGCTTGGTGGTAAGTTTCTTGCCTGGAAGAACTTGAAGTATGTCCTTCCTGTGTTGATAGGGAGTGATGTATGTGATTCTCTATTACATGTGTCATGCACTAGACCAGAACTAACAAGCGTAAGTCTTAGTGAAGGCCATGTGAAGAGAATGGATAGACACATCATTCTAGTTTTCACCTAGAAGACAAAATTGAGGATTGGGTAATCATATGGTATTCGATACTCTTTGAGAATGAGATAGGGAATTCAAGATAAGAGTAGTCGAGGACTGATATTCTTTGAGGACTGGCTACCCAATAGAAGAATAGTCCAAGAAGGTCATACTCTGGGAACACCTAGGTGGAGTATGTACCTTGGAGAGACAAAGACTATGGTGTCTATAAATCGTGTCTCGCCAGCATTGTAGCCCATTGTTTCGTTGAGAGATGGGGTTGTTATTCAAGGCCTTGCACTAGGACAAGGATGGTTGATATGATGCTATACAGACACGATTATCAATCTGATTCTTCTATTTAGATTCTTCAGTTTGAAAGTGACCATGTACTTGTATGAATACCTCCCTAGTTAAGAGAGGGTGTTGAAAAGTGTAACTAGGATCAGTCTTCATATTGAATATGTAATTATGTATTTATATAAAGAAGAAGAAAAAGATAATAAAATGTATATTTTTTGTACTTGCTTCATGGGTTTCATGAGCAAGATATTATTATAGGTTAATATACTTCTTGAT
The DNA here is from genome assembly GCA_034641835.2 of Pinus albicaulis. Lineage (NCBI taxonomy): Eukaryota > Viridiplantae > Streptophyta > Pinopsida > Pinales > Pinaceae > Pinus > Pinus albicaulis. Next base: position 101,905,587 of record CM076582.1, read on the forward strand.
GTTTATCTAGGGCTTTGTCTTCTGGGGATATATGTAATTAAGTGTCATATATATATATGAAGGATCTAATCTAAGAAATGCTCCAAGACCTAGTCAGAGAAATTGTGAATCTATGGCCTAATTCAGTCCTTCATCAACGCTGAAAGTTAAACTATTATGATGTGTTAGAAGTCGGCCTTCAAACAGTTGATCAATTAGCCTACAAGCTAAAGTGGTGGTCGGCCTAAAAGACAGTAAGACTATCTCTAAATATACCTGTCGTGGTGGTCGGCTCATTTGAGGAGTGGAAATTTGGTCATCTCTGAAACAGTTTGGGGATTCTAGTGAAGAGCTTCAGTGCGGATAATATCACTAAAGTGCAGTGCGGATCGCAACTCTAAGTGCAATGCGGATTTTCTAAGTTTAGTGCGGATTAAAGAGGAGTTGCAATGTAGATTAAAGAGGAGTTGTCGTGTAGATTTATTGGATAAGTGCGGATCACCCTGAAGCTATAGCGTAATCCTGAAGAGTTTCAGATCTGTTCTAGTGCAAGAGTATGAGCGTAAGATCACCCAGAAGTGAAAATCTATCTAAGGGTACAAGCAATATTGAAGTACGGATCTGTTTGCAGACTACTCTAAAGTGAAGCTTTTGGTATTCAACTCTAGCTCATGTATGGTTGAGACAATGATCTACAAAGAGAAGAAGCAGTCTGAAAGTGGAAGAAAGAAGGAAAGTAAATATGAGATTTACTTTCCTAACTACAACTTATATACATCTCAAGCAACTGAAGGTTCAAAAGAATTACTGGTGCAGATCAATGCAACTTGGTGAAGAGAAGAAGGACCAGTATTGAAGGACATCCAAGAAGCAAGGACAAGGTCTTGAATGCATAAATAGGTCAAGGGTCTAATTATGGGTCATGGTACTTGTCATCTGAAATCTATAAGAAGAATTTCTCGTGGGTTTTCCTCTCCAAGAGGGAGAGGTTTTTCCCTGGATCTGGAAGCCTAATTCTTGTGTCTCGTGTCTTGATAATTGACTTGATGAAAATTTTTATAAGCTAACGAAAGAAAGACATAAGTAACTTGAGCAACCTCACAAGTAATTATCAAGACGAGAATTTGTATTAATCACTAGCCCTCCAAATTATCAACACCTCCCCCTTCCGCAACTTCCACGTCATGCAAATAAGCCTCAATGTTTTCCTCTGTAGCCAGTTCAACCAAATAAGAAGCGAAACCTGCCATATGTGTCCCTTAATAGAAAGATTCTGCCAAATCCGTCGTTAGTATGTAAAGTAGCTAGCCCGATATCTATAATTAAATGTGATACCTCAATCCCCGGGGCAAGAGCCACCCAAATGAAATGGAGGACGAGGAATTTAAGACGATTAATAAAGAGTAAACAATCAGCCACCCCACTGTGTGATCCAATGAAACCTACCCCACACGGAAGAGTATGCCCAAACTGCCAAAGAATGTAGCTCCATAAATAATTTTGTAAATCATACTGTGATGTGTGGTTTGACGGAAAGTTTCCTTGGGTGAAACCCAAGAGACTGCAGTTCAAGTCTCTTGCTATGATCTTGGCTCAAGGAGTAGGCTCCCCCTTTCTCGAGGGGTCTCGGCTCTTGCTGAATCATAAGAATTGGAATATCTGACTTGCAGGCTGTTGGATATATCCTAGTGTTATATTGACGACCATGAAGATTGATCCTGGGTCTCCCCTATATTACTCTAAAGAATTACCAATTCACCATGTGTCAAAAAAAAATTTTTTGCAAATCATAAATGAAGAATGATCCCCAAGGGATGCCCCGTTCTCTTCTCCTTATGGATCCACCCGAGACGCCGCCCAGATATTTTGAAAATTCCGATCATGGAAACCTAGCCTAAGGAAACACCGAAATGACCAAAAAGACCACCGGAAAATGTAAACCAAAGCGGAGGGAGAGGTGAGTGAAGCAGCAAGCCTGAAACCCTCAATCAAAAATATTGGAGACAATGAGCATCGAGAACAAGGAGATGTGCCGATCGATACCCAGGATCCTTAGTCATCATAAAAGAATCCGAACACCCGGAAAATATTAATGACAACAGCAACAGCATAGACATCCAACGATGTTCCACCAATGATGACGGACTTGAAATTCTAACTTTTGCAGGGCTTTGTGAACAAGAACAAATGTATCCACTTTTCCCACATGGTAGAATGCTGATAATCAGATTTATTGTTGCTATGTCCAGTAGATATAAAAATTATGTGGTAGATATAAAAAAATATGAGGTTGAGATGATTCCAAGGACGGTTCCCATGTTCCGTCTCGGCATCCAAGTAATCAGAAAAACAAATCCAACCAGTAGACAAAACCAGAGAGATGTAAAACATCACCGACCAATCACCAACCTACAGTGAGACATAGAGAAAACCCGGACAACAAACTATGATATACGGCTTCGACCCAATGTCGTTCTTTTCAAGCTCCAGAGTTATTTCATCTTTGGCCATAACCTCTATTAAACTCCATTAAGACGAATTTTGTTTTCCCCAAATCGAATTTCGTACCAATCTCAAGAGGTTAAATTCAAACTTCATTTGTGAGAAAACGGAGAAGAATCTGGACGAACGGTTGAAAACCATTTCCAGAACAAGCTGGTTTAGATAAACCTTAGAGAATTTTCCAATTAATTTGATATTTTTGAAGATATTATCAGTTTTATCAAATGATTTTTTCCAGAATTTCGGTAGTTGATTCATGAGTGAAATATTTTCTTCTGATTGATGGAGGATTCAAGATGAAGGGAGGGGAATTATATAGTTTCTGATCTCACTCTTCCAAAAGGGGTAATTGGTAGTAATAGGGGAGATATATCTTACGCTGTTGGTTATGGTGTAAAAAGGAAGGCCTTGACATTTATGGGTGTTGAGATCAACAAATGTATTCTAGTTGTAAATCCTTTCCAATGTTTTGACCCATTGAATTTATTGTTTATACTTGTCTTCAAAAGTTCCATAGTTTGTGAACTTGCTCTATTAAATATTCATTGATAATCTTGTTTCTCTTTGCAGATGAGGTATTCAGGATATTCTTATTCATGTGTCTTTTTCATTGCTGAATTTCATCAGATTCAGTTAAACCTTTTAAACTTTGCCCAGATCTCTTTAGGAATATTGTAGTCTAGCTATTACTTAGATCTTAGTTTTTTTGAATTTGATTCTAAGAAAAGTGTCCAGATATGCATGGAAACAATATTTATTTTCTTCACTCTATTGTCTTTTTCATTTATTGTCATTAGATTTAATTAATCCCTTTTAAACTTTGATCTTAAAGGATAATTGTAATCTAGTTATTTCTTAGATCTTAGTTTTTTTAAATTTGATTTTAAGAAAAGTGTCCATATATTCATAGAAACAATACTTAATGTTGTAATAGTTCTTGTAAGGAATTGTAATAGTTCTTGCATCCTTACAGTGTTTTCATCATTTGTTTATTGAATGGTTTCATAAACTAATGAACTAAAGATTATTGTCTTTACAAGAATTATTATAATCATGTCATAACCTCAACCTTAATATTGCTAATTAAGTAGATTCTCAATAATTGCATTCTTGATGCAATCATAAAGCAACTTTCTAAGGATTAGATCGTTGCATGGTGGCATTATTTCATCCTTTTATAAAATTATTGCATTAAGACATTAATGATAATATAAATTATAATTTCATTTTACAATTTAGATTAAACACTTCTTTGTGCATTAGTTTATCATTATTCATCTTTAATTTACACATCGGTTACATGAGTTTATGACTATCTCATTTTTGTATCTAATGTACATATGCACAAGTTGTTGTAATAACATGTAGTATTAACTTAGATTAACAAGTAACTATAGGTTTTCTTTGTTTTTTCCTTTTCATGTGCGAAAGAGGCGAAAGGACAACGGAGCCTCTAAACCCGCCAGGGATGATTAATCCAAATGGCTTGGCCTATGTGAAGAACCTCAGTCTGGGTCGCTTCCTTCTAGTTGACTTAGGTCTATAATGCTCCCATCAACGCAACTTTCCACTCACTTGTAACCCATTTTGCTAGGACATGTCCTGATGTTATTGTATGTCCTTATGATTCCCTTATCAAATCAATGGTTATAAAAAGAGTCATTGACTTGCATTTAATAGAATATGAAAAAGGACACATGTCCAAATTGAAAACTCAATTGATTGTTATTGTACTTCCCATTAGAATTTGTCCACGCTCAGTTACACACCATAAACATTGTCCTCACCTTTTACGTCTCATATGCACTCTAGGGTCCTCCTTTTCCTTTATCTTTCTTACGTTAGGATTGAGACATCACAACCCTACTTTGTAAAAGTCGTTTGGTATATCCCAATGATAATCACATTATTAGTGTAATTTATTTTTCGATTGTTGTTTTCAATGTTGATTTTTTATACAAGTTTTAAGTCCGCACCTTTATTTTCCCTCATATCCTCTTTCTCTTTGTTGGATCCCTTTCACCAATTTTGAAGTGACTTCCACCTTACTTATCTTAATGTCATTTACCTATGTTATTTAAATAGAAATCCCATAAATTGGTGCTCCATGATTCCCAATTCCTAAGCATGATGATTAATTAGGAGACATTAGAGCACCCTACATCAATTTTGACTTTGTTAACCTATACTTTCCCAAATGTCTTAGTTTTATATCATTGATGGCTTTTACCATTGTATCTCAAATAAATAAACTCATCACCTCATGGCCAGTGATCAATTCACATGTTTTTTATGTTTTTTTATCATGATACTTCGTGTTGTCCTATTTTATCTACAAGAGTTGTTTCTTGAATTTTCGAGTCCATCAACCCTACACTCCTTAATTATTACTTGATCACTCCAATGATTCTTTATGGAAGTCCCTATTCGAAGTTTTGGAAAGTCTAATTTCTCTAGTGATTATTTTTCTTCAAAACAAGGAAATTATATACATGTTATACACCCTCTAACTTGATCCAACCTGTTACATTTCTCCCAACCATTTTTTAGTGCTTGGATTCCTTAATAGGTCAACCTTCCATAAGAAGAAGCCCCAATATCACCTAATTCACTTGGAGCTCCTATTCTAAGCCTTACCCCTAGCCTCACACGAAAAATATGACCCCGATTGGGAAGTAGATCAATGTTCCACATTGTAACTATTATATCATATGACCTTGATTATCGTCATTATGTGCACATACAAAAAATACAAAAATGGACCATGTTGGTGCCACTCACCTTTGGTTGTCATTGTCCTCTTATCAATGGATCAACTAGTGTTCTGTTCAAGGAAGCACTTTTACGATATGATTGAGAAGAATACTAATCCCAGGAAATTATCCTTGGAGATGTCTGCATATCCGTGAGAGGAATGAGGCCATCGGCCCTCCACTTGTCTCAAGGTCAAGTCCTTCTCTTGCAGGATGTACTCTATGTACCAAATTTGAAGAAGAACCTTGTGTCTATATCGGCCATGGAAGACAAAGGTTTCAATGTGGAATTCACTGATGGAAAAGTGCTCATGTGGAAGAAGAGCTTTAAGGAAGCTATCTCGATTGGGTTTAGAATCGATACACTCTACCAGGTTGGAGGAAGTCCGCTGGGAGCAATGACATGTTATACTATTCAACAGACTGAACTATGGCACCGAAGGTTTGGACACCTTCACTACAAAGCCCTTCCCGAAGCAAGGAAGGTGGTGACACGGATGCTTGAGTTTCCAAATAGTCATGAAGGTGTATGTAATGGTTGTGCCAAAGGAAAGAATACAAGGGGACCTTTCCACTCTAATGTCACAAAGACATCTAATATCTTGGAATTGATCCATTCTGATCTATCTAGTATGCTGCCTCTGACATCCTTGGGAGGATTTTCATATTATATGACATTCATAGATTACTTCTCTCGCAAAACCTAGATATACTTCTTAAAGAAGAAGGATGAGGATTTCATGTGGTTCCGTACATTCAAAGCCTTGATGGAAAATATGACAGGGAAAAATATCAAGATTTTGAAATCTGATAATGGCACTAAATATGAGTCAAATGAGTTCAAGGACTTTTGCAGAGAAGCTGGAATTAAGAGGGAGAACACAACTATCTATACTCCTGAACAAAATGGTGTTGCTGAATGAAAGAACCAGACCATTGTGGAAGCTGCTCGTGCCATGCTATGTGACCAAGGTCTGCCAAAGTTTCTATGGGGAGAAGCTGCAAACACTGTGATGTACATACAAAACCGATGCCTGCATTCCGCTCTAGAATCCAAAACTCCCGAAGAGGTTTTATTTGGTAAGAAACCTGATGTCTCACATTTTAGAGTTTTTGGATGTACTGTCTACTTTCATGTGCATAGAAAAGAACAGTTGGATCTTCCACGGAAAGAATGTTTGTGGGCTATGAGGTAGAGCTTCGTCCAAGCTGTCAGCGATGGCGCTGGTCCGAAAGTGGAGATGTTCCACGATGTCACCTTATGTGAATGCCCCCATGAGGAAAGTGATCTTGTTCCGATTTGAGGAAGATAATGAAGTAAGCTTTGAAAACAAGAAGGCAGGAAGGATGAAACAATGCACGATGTTGAGACGAATGGACGATTCAGTCACCTCCTTCCTGGAAAGAAGACTATGTGGCTCGGGGACACTCTGAGGATGCCGAGGGACATCTTGCCCCGAGGGGGACGTGCAGCCAAAGCAAGAAGCCGAATGACCACCAAGTGCTCAGCAGCCTGCAGTACTAATGTACAGTAAGAACTGAATATGGCCTTTGAGGAAGCCGTAAAGCATCAAGTCTGGAAGGATGCTATGCACGAAGAGTATGAGTCCATTATGAAGAATGATGTCTGGGATGTGGTTCCAAGACCAAAGGACAAAGCAGATGTCACCTCGAAATGACTCTACAAGATCAAGCATGGATCTGTTGGAAGTGCTGAAAAGTTCAAGGCAAGATTCGTTGCCCGTGGCTCCTCTCAAAAGGAAGGCATAGATTATGATGACATATTTGCACCTGTGGCCCGATTTACCACCATTCGATCTATTATAGCCCTTGCTGCTACGCATGGATGGAGTCTTCATCAGATGGATGTGAAGACTGCATCACAGATGAGAATAAGAAGAAGTATATGGAGGTGAAAAGCCTCACGGGGTTTAAAGACAAAGGATGGGGACACCTGCCTACTAACGGGTTGAAGAAGGCCCTCTGGGGGCAGAAGCAGCACCTGAACACGATGCCGAGAGGATAGATAGCTACTTGATGAAGGTTTGGGCTTCCTCGAGTAATGCTGATCCAAGCCTTTACTTTCTGCAGGTTGTCAGAAGCACCTCTCATCACAGTCTGTGCTCTTGGATGACCTCTTCCTGACAGGTGCTGACCCTCTCATTCTTCAGTGCAAGAGGGAGCTCGCTGCTGAGTTCGAGATGAAGGATCTAGGACTGATGCACTACTTCCTAGGCCTGGACGTCTGGCAGAGACCTGGCGAGATTTTTCTTTCTCAAGGAAAATACATTGTGAAGCTTCTGGAAAGATTTGGTATGGTATACTCCAAGTCTGTGTCAACACCAATGGAACTCAACTTCAAGAAGTTGAGTGGCAGCGCTGCTGGGCCCGTATTGTCAAATCCTACTGAGTATCGTCAACTCGTAGGGGCCCTGATGTTCTTAGTGAACACCTGTCTAGATATATGTTTTGAAGTGAACACTTTGAGTCAATAGATGGTTGAACCTCATCACTTTCACTGGGTTGGTGCGAGGAATCTTCTGAGATACCTTCGAGGCACGATAAACCATGGGCTAAGATACACTGTCGGGAGCGTGACACTCCTTGGATATACTGATGCCGATTGGGTTGGCAGTGTGGTGGATCGTAAGAGCACATCGGGATGCTGCTTCAATCTTGGTTCTGCTTCGATCTTATGGATGAGCAGGAAGCAGAAGTCGGTGGCTTTGAGCACCGCCAAGGCCAAATACATTGCAGCAAGTATTGCCTGTTGTGAAGTAGTTTGGTTGCAAAAGCTCTTTAGTGAGCTGTTTGGACGTGTGCTAGATACCACCGTGATACTCTGTGATAACCAGAGTGGGATTCGCTTGTCCGAGAATCCATTGTTCCACAATCGATCCAAGCATATTGATATCAGGTACCACTATATCCGGGATATGGTATAGCGAGGCGCCGTAAGGCTCGATCATATAGGAATTGATGAGCAGGTCGCAGATATTCTCACAAAGCCCCTGGGGAAGGTCAAGTTCCTAACCTTCCATGAGCGTCTTGGTATCGTGGAACGACCCTATGATGTGGGTCCTGTTGGACGATGAGCTCTGGGAGCTCTGGGGGGCTTTGGGGATAGCTTCTCAGAGCTATAAGCACTCACGAGGCTAGGCTTGCCGAACCTTGTGGTGCTTCTGCCCCACCATTATGATGTTTGAGTTGGTTCACCTCTCATTATCTGTGCCCCGTATGCATCCTACCCATTGAGTTCAGAGCTCATGGGAAGTACCTCTCCGCCCGTGGGTGGAAAAGAAAACTGAAGCTGGCGCAAGGGGCGGTGACCGCCTGGAGGACACGTACTCTCTATCTAGGATGGCATGGTCCAACCACTTGATCTGGGATCAAGTATAGTGAGGTTTCCAACCTCCAACTGACTTCGGGTCAGGGAAACGAACTTCAGGTTGGTATGAGACTCTTTGTGAGTTCTATACAGGTTTCGAACCTCTGGGCTGAATCTGTCAGCCGGGAATGATGTCTTTGTGACTGACTCACTTCTGTTCTGAAATAAAGAACCTAGAAAAGCAAGTTACGGCGGGATGACGCACGATGTTTGGATTGCACAGGTGGATGGAGTTTTCCCTAGTTGAGTGTCGTGGACAACTAGGTCCAAACCCATGTGTAAAGGTAGAGGCTCTTGGTCTTGTTCTCCCAGGAGATGTAAGTCGATATAAAATTGTTCTGATGGTGTTCTTCAACTGGTACCTCTCTTCTTTTCTGTGCAGTCAGGCACGCAGGACACTGGCAGATAACTCACACACCTCAATGTGTTTTTGTATACAGTCAGTGAGCATTTATATACTGTCCACACATCTCCTCCTGGATTGGATAGAGCATTTGGTAATATGCGTGGGAAAAAGGCGAAGTTCTTCGGCCGGAAAAGGCCATTACGTAGTTAGGGTTTTAAGAACAGTTTGAAGCCGAGGCGTTGACTCTGTCAATGCATGGTCCGAATTGGCTGAAATTTGGTGGAGAGTTCGATTTTTGAAGGCTGTACTCATTGGCACAAAAACCGAGGTCAAAAGGTTGACCGAAGTTTGAGTTGCGTTGACTTTATTGGTGCTGCCCCGCGTTGACTTTTTCTAGACAACGTTGACTTTTCTGGGTTTGACTTTGAGTTGACTAGGTGACTGATTTGAGGGCTGTTGTGACACAAGCTGGGTTGGCCGACCAAGAAGACTTTTCTGGTTGAAGCATCTTGCTGACTGCCGTAACGCACCAACACATTCTTCTGTTTTTGGTTTGTCTTCTATAGATCCACTGGTATGTTCTATCAACATTTTACTTAACTGTTTATGTGATTGCTGTAATAAAAGTAAAGTTGCATCAAGCATAGAACATCTACATAAATTTACAGATTCCAACTTCAGATCCCTAGTGTCCTCTTCTTGGTCCTTCCTTCCTACATTGTTCAGCATAGTGGTAATCCTCCTTTATTCTGTAGTTACCCTCTACTCCTTTCTGACATATGCGAGAGGAGTATAGTCCCAAGTCAGAGATGTATATACTTTAGCACCGAGCCTACAGATCTTCCTCAATCTTCTTGTATATATGCGAGATATGGTGGCCCAGGACCGAGGCTTGTATAGCATCTTCTTTGCACTTCTTACAATCTTCTTTCGTTCATTATCTAGCCTTTCTTTCACGCACTGTATTGCAAACTAGCTCGAGCTTCTAGACCGAGATCTTATCCTCTTCCTCACATGTGTTATAGCTTCTTCCTTCTGCTGTATATCCCTCTTCTTCTCGCACTGTAATTCAGATTTATATTGCAGACCTTGACCTTCGCATTTTTCCACAGAACTTGACCGAATTAGTTGTTTGATAATGAGGCCGCAATCCTCCTTATATAGGGAATATCTTCTAGCATGTAGGCTGACATGTCTTTCATGTGCTGAGCCGACTTCTTCCAGCATCTTTTAGGCCGACTTGTTCAAGGATATATGCATCACATTTGAGTCGACTTTCATGAGCATGTTGACAAAGTCTTGGAGCATATTGTTTACATCAATAACTGTCCTTTACAAGTGTAACACTTCTTCATATGCATGACTCTTTAATTATATATATGACAAGATGACAAACCCCTAAAGACATCAAGAAGAAGTCTTGGACCTATAATAAAACTCCTTTGTCATGAAACCCATGATGCAAGTATTACAAAAATACATTTTATTATCTTTGTCTTTTTTATTACATAAATTCGTAATTACTAGTCATTATGAAGACCGAACCTAGTTACACTTTCCAACAATAAGTTGAAGACCCCATCAGACACATCGTAACTTGTAAAGAAAATTATTTTTGTCTTTAAAAGTGTTGGTATACCCTCCAAGACCAAGTTGGCTTGGCAGCTGGCAAGTTGGCCTTAAAGAAAGAGCCACGTCCACCTTGAAGAGCCTGTATATAGAAGAGAACTTGTCCTCCTTGAGACACATCTACTCACCACTCATTCTAGTGAAGGAAAAGGAAGAAGAAGGCAACAAAGAAGGAAGAGGACAAAGGAGACTTTTGTTTGGGCTATTTTCTCTGACACATGCTAAGGAGGACTAGGGTTTCTGCAACAGATCTAAGATTTCTATCTACAAGTTTTCTCTTGGAGAGAAGAAGGCATAGAGGTCAATCAAAGGTCACTAAGGGTTATCTTTAAGGTCTAGAAGTCAGAGAAAGGCAAGTGAAGGTCAAGGGAAGGCTCTAAAGGAAGATCAAAGTTCACACGTGTGGCAGCTGCAACCATAGTACTTAAAACCGGAACCGGTGGACCTAAAGAACTGGGTTTCAAACCGAAACCAGTCAAACCGGGACTGGTCAGATCTCATGAACCTATTTTTAATAAATAAATTAATAATTAACTTTTAATAAAAAAACTATTTTTAAGATTTTCAACCATGATTCCAAAGCCAATAAAGAAAAAATATGCAAAGTTTGCTCATTTCTATACCATGTAAAGGTGAATATATCAAAATGGCACCGAGTGCAATACATATCATTGACAAAATACATAAGCAACGAGGCTCTAAATGGCCTCTAGAGTTCAAAAACAAAGCTTGAAAACTATGGGGCCATTGGCCTACTACAAATCTACATATATGATATTAGTGATCAACATTATCACATGAAACTTCTGATCATGATCCAACTCTGTTGGTTGAGTCTTGACTCCCAAACATTGCAACTGCTCGAGTCCCAAAATTCTCTATAGGTTTAGTGACTTGAGTCTCAAACTTTTGAAGGTATTCTGCCCTAATATGCCCTATTACTTCATTTGGTGCTCCACATGGCTTTACATGGCCTCCTATCCCAACCAAGTGTTGCTTGAACCTGTAAATACCCCCTCCTGCAATAGATTTTTGGCAATATTTACAGATCATTTTTCCATCAATCATATCACAATCAACCCATGTAGTATCCTTGGCTTTTGGAGGCATGATGGCTACTACTTGGCTCAAACTCTATTTTGTTCCACTACTCCAGCAAAAACTCAACACTCTCCAAGCTCTCAATCAAACTCACAAAATCTCCAAATGAGATATATGAGAGAAATGAGAGGGTACCCCTGGTTTTAAAGGATTGGGGAGGGTGTTTTTGGAGGGAAACAACCCTCCTTTTCCCTCCAAAACCACCCATTACCGACCAAATCGGAGTTTGTGGGTCCTTTTGCAGTGGTGGCAGCTAACTGACCGGTTTGTCCCGGCTGGGCATTTGACTGATCGGTTTTGAATACTCTTGCAACTACAGGGAGGCCGAAATTTCATATCCGCAGTAGGAGTCTTATAAACTTGTAGCATGAGGTTGAAGAAGTGGTACTGGAAGAGATTTCATTGGGTTTGACTAAATCAAGGTTAGCACATTATTCGAAGAGGTTGGTCTTGGTCTCAGTCTTAAGGTCATGGAATTTGTCATTTGAAGAATCTATATGGAAGAGAAGGGATTTGCCGGTTTTCCTCTCAATAGGAGAGGTTTTGGCCCTAGCTTGCAACCTATATTCTGTGTTCTTGTTCTTCTTGTTTTTGTAATATCGCAAAATGGGGAAGCAACAATATATGAACACAATAATGAAAGAGCAGTGATACATCAACACATAAAATGTAAGAAGATCCAAATAGCCATCATATTAAGATTATAACAGCAAAATGTATGCAAGTCCTTGAGGAAATGATCACTCAAGATAGACAAAACAGCCTCAAGAGAACATGTACATAAAATATGAAGACCACTACTACACCAATAATGCCCAAGGCTATGACAGCGCAGTTTTATTAGAGATAACTGCTGCTGAGAAGTGTCAATACACAAATATACAAATATAGGGCCCAAACAATGTTGGGAGTGAAGATTCATACTCCCAAACTCAATTTCAAGATAATCCAGAAAGGATTTCTTGAAATATGCAAAAAGTACAAAATGCCGGAGTTGCAGTCCTAGGACTGAGTAGCAGCTGCAACTCAAGAACTGAATGGAGATGGCTGAAGATGCTGCACAAGATAAATAGACCTCCGCCAATGGATCTTCCAAGTGAAAGGCTGATCCTAACACTGAAGATCTCACCCTCCAATCAGGCAATGAAACCCCTCACTGCAAATGCTCTCTGAAATAACGCAGTCAAGGAGAGGGATTGCGCTGTAGATGAAAGAAAATGGTTGGCCTGATGCCAAAGATAGTGAAATCAGCTCAAGAATCTTCCTCACTGATTTCCCAATGGAAAGAAGCTTCTTCCTCTGAAAAATAAGCCCCGGAAGTGGTGTTGTGAAACCTCCACTGCAACACCTTACAACACAATGTTATACTTAAGCAGAAATAACGCTGTAGCTGAAGGAGGTGGCTTGGCCTTAAGCATGAATGTGGAGAAATGAAGTACAAGGTCCCTCTAGAGGCCTCTCTTGAAAGGAGAAGGAATTTCTAAACAGGAAAAGCTTGTGCTAAACAGCACAACAATCTCAACTAAACAGTTGGAGAAAGCACAAAGTCATATAGACCATAAAATCAATAATCAGTATCATGTCTTGCTATGGCTGCCTTGCCCTACTTTTATACAAATGGAAGCCCTCTCATCTTGGGTCCCACTCATTAGGGTTTCCTCCACCAAGGAATCTTCCTCCCACTATCTTTGCGCTGTCTCTAAAGATGATGTCCACCTCCTATCTCAGTGCTGTTGACTTGGTCAAACTTGGCCTTGTCCACATGCAAATGCCCTTTTTCACACATGAGGGTGTGAAATCCAGCTCCTATGATGATCCCTTTTCACATTATGAGGGATTTTATTCATATTTTTATTATGCATGGGCCTCCTTACCCATTTATTCAACTGCTAGGTGATAAAAACAAAAATCAATATTCCAATTAATTGCATGCTAAATTTGGAATATTACAGTCCTCCCCTCCCAAATGTTGCTTGTCCTCAAGCAACTGCAAGGATAGAATTGAGAAGTCTCCCCTCCTCCCATTGTATCATCCACATATGATAAAATCCTCCAAGGACTGAGATGCTGTCTCATGAATAGATCTCCCTATTGCCCCTCCCAAGCATGCAAGCTAGCTAGATAGCTATCATCATGAAGAAGTAAAATACTCAAGGAAGCAATAAGGTGCTGTCCAGAGGTTCCCTTGAGGCATGGGATCTGAAATGTATTGGGAATCATCATTCCCATGTGGATCGTCCATCCCCAACCTATCATCCATACAAAATGAGTTACCTCTCCACATGGCAACTCTTGAAAATCCTCCTCCACCTTTGGCTCCTGCAAAGTAGGTGGACTGAAAATCTAAACATGGTGGACAAAATAGCCTACCCCACGTTGTCCTCCTCTCCACTTATGATAAGTGTAGAGTGTCTGCTGATCTTGGGCTGCAATAAAGTTGCCCTCAAGTGGCAAGAAAGAGACTAACTGCCAAAGATCTTTTCTCCATCGTTATGAATCATGCTGGCCCAAATCATCCCATATGTGATAGATAGGAAATCACCACCATATGGTATCCCATCAATCTCATGGCCCACCTCATAAAAAGGCAAGTGTTTTGCTGTGGTGGCCATATCACCTCCCATGCTCCCATTAAAACATGTAATGCAACAAGTGTGGGAGTCCTCTTCCCCAAAGGACACATCCAACCAATGTGTCTCTCCCCCAATCATGCTCCCAATCAAAATAAGATCAACATCAGCACATGAAATCATGATTAGCATCAAAATGAGGGAAACACTGAAGGTTTCATGTGGTGCTGGAAGGTACCAACTGTCTCCCAAGTGATTACAACGCAGTTTTCCTAACTGCTGTTCAGAAAATAACATGGCAAGTTGTTTCTTGATACATGGATAATTATGTACGTCATCATGTCTACAAATGAATAGTAAATGGTTGGGTACATTAACTGAACATACATGAAATGATAAAACACTTGCCCAAGGCCACACAAAAGATGGCTGTCTCCATCACAATAGTTGGCCAAAATTTGCCCATGGAGCCCAATGGAAAGCTTGCCCTCTTGTGGAGCAATGCACTGAATGGAAATGGTAAGAGTATGCAAATACTGTGTTAGACAACCAATAAATGGTATGTACTGGAAGTAAGAAGATGTAAGGATCCATGAATAAGTTCTCCATAATGGTATGATATACTCCCATGAAGAGGAATGAATCACATGCTGCATGAATACCTTCCTTCTTATGCTTGGACATCCAAGTCAAGAAGAGCAAATAGCAGTAACCGGTGTCTCCATCCACTACTCCATCACTATCACCTCCTCCTTGTCCATCAAGTGCATCAAATGTGAAGTGATCGTGGGGACACTCCATCAATAAACTCAATTTCCCAAGTGACAGTGCTGTTGGTCTATGCAAATAAGCTCCTGCCAACTCATAGCTCCATTCTTTGACATGCCCATTGTCAAAGACATCTCTCATAATGCTGCTATATATAAGAAGTTCCTCCCAAAGTGGAAGTACCTCCTGATCATCCAAGGCGAAGGAGTAGCCCCTTTGCACCATGATAGTTCGATCTCATACTCTTGCAACATCATGCAAAGTATGAGAGCAAATCTGCCCATGGTCTCTCAAGAACAACCAAAGCAACAAAAGTTTTTGCTGCCTCCTCATACCTCCATCATACAAATCATGTGATGAAAACATATTGATTGATATGAAGAATGTCATATCAACACAATGCATCCATACTCCTTGTTGCCCTATGATGCAAGTATCCTGCCAAACTCTCTCCACCCACATACCCTTTGAAAGAGGATATGTCACATGATGGCCAAACTCCTTCAAGAGTAGCCAACGCAGCCAAGCCTACTGCTGCCCAGTATCATAGATTTGCAAGTAGCTCTCCAACTTCTTGCTCACCATCCACTCCCATTCATCCATATGTGGATGTCTCCTACCATGTTCCACCTTAGTACTCCTCTCATGGAAACTGTCATCCTCCCAAATCAGATTTCTTCTTGTGCATTTCATGGGATGTTGAAATGCAACTCCTTGGAGATCCCCTATAAAAGATCTCACACCCATGATCATCTTGAATCCATAAAGATCCAAGTGTGATGAAGGCAAAACCTCCTCACTGCTACTCAATGACAGCGCTGTTAATCTCTCCAATGATGTAATGGCTGTCTCATACCCCAACTCATAGATGAACATGTGGTTTTGAATAAGTTTTTTTTGGACAAGGTTCATCTTATCCTCCAAAAGTTCACACCCCAACCTCAAGTGTTGTGTGAACTCATCAAAGGTATATTAGGATGATGGTTCATCTCTTCCTTGAACAAGTCAAGGTGGCACAACGCAGTGCAATCCTGTTGCTCCAAATAAGCAGTATGCAATGGTATACAACCCGCCATCAAATTTGCTGAAACAGTAGGAGATGGAAACTTAGGCATACCTTGGTGAAATTTGGAAGTGTCTTGTATGGCTGCAAGAGTTCCTTCCTTCAATGTGTTGGCTCCCCCAACTGCTGAAGATGAAGGCTGCTCCTCCATAATTGTATCAACGCTGGTACATGCCTCTTCCAATGGTGGTGAGGGCTTCTCCTCCTCTGATTTCTCTTTGCCAAATTTCTTGATCAACCTTTGAGTAAACTCAGCAAGAGAAGTCACTCTTGCATGGCTCAAATGGTTGAACCACCAAGTGTTTGCTTCACCCTCAAGGTGCAGCGCTGCAATCTCTACAGCCTCTCCCTCTACTACTGGATGTAGTAGGAAGAATGCATCTAGTTTCCTTGCCCAAGCCCTTGCTGTAGATGATCCATTAAAAGTAGACAATAGAAACCTATTGCCTTTGATTCTCCTTGTGCTTCAAGGTCTCATCTCTTCCTCCAATTGAATGTACTGTGGGAAAGCTAGAGTCTCTTTGAAGGCTCTAGGTTGAGATTTGTACTCAACAAGGTATTCACTTAGGATCTTGTGATCCAAGTGTCCTCCATCTTTCGGCAATTTGTCCTCTTTTCCAAAAGGAAAGGGCATAGTCCCACTGCTTCTTTCTTCTCTTCTTTGCTTGACCTCCTTGTTGAGGTCCTTCTTGCTTCTGAAAAGAGATGAGATTAAGCTCATTCTCTCCATCATTATGATCTTTCTCTTCTTCTTCTTATTCTCTTGATTGCATAATGGCTGAGACCCACAGGCTGAGCCAAGATTATGCTCTGATACCACTGTAATATCCCAAAATGGAGATGCAGCAATATATGAACACAATAATGAAAGAGCAGTGATACATCAACACATAAAATGTAAGAAGATTCAAATAGCCATCATATTAAGATTATAACAACAAAATGTATACAAGTCCTTGAGGAAATGGTCACTCAAGATAGACAAAACAACCTCAAGAGAACATGTATGAAGACCACTGCTACACCAATAATGCCCAAGGCTATGACAGCGCAGTTTTATTAGAGATAGCTGCTGTTGAGAAGTGTCAATACACAAATATACAAATATAGGGCCCAAACAATGTTGGGAGTGAAGATCCAGACTCCCAAACTCAATTTCAAGGCAATCCGGAAAGGATTTCCTGAAATATGCAAAAAGTACAAAATGCTGGAGTTGCAGTCCTAGGACTGAGTAGCAGCTGCAACTCAAGAACTGGATGAGATGGCTGAAGATGCTGCACAAGATAAATAAACCTCCTCCAATGGATCTTCCAAGTGAAAGGCTGATCCTAACACTGAAGATCTCACCCTCCAATCAGGCAATGAAACCCCTCACTGCAAATGCTCTCTGAAATAATGCAGTCAATGAGAGGGACTGCGCTGTAGACGAAAGAAAATGGTTGGCCTGATGCCAAAGATAGTGAAATCAGCTCAAGAATCTTCCTCACTGATTTCCCAAAAGAAAGAAGCTTCCTCCTCTGAAAAATAAACCCCGGAAGTGGTGTTGTGAAACCTCCACTGCAACACCTTACAACACAACGTTATACTTAAGCAGAAATAACGCTGTAGCTGAAGGAGGTGGCTTGGCCTTAAGCTTGAATGTGGAGAAATGAAGTATAAGTTCCCTCAAAAGGCCTCTCTTGAAAGGAGAAGGAATTCCCTAACAAGAAAAGCTTGTGCTAAACAGCACAACAGTCTCAACTAAACAGTTGGAGAAAGCACAAAGTCATACAGACCATAAAATCAATAATCAATATCATGTCTTGCTATGGCTGCCTTGCCCTCCTTTTATTTGAGCAATAAAGCTGTAGGCTTGTTGACTTAATTTATAAAATACACAAGAGGTATTGTAATAATAATATATTATATATAAAATGTATAAAAGATGATGATCAAATGTTACAATGAGGCCCTGCTTATATACCCTACGGAGGTGGCCTTTCATTAATGGGCATGTCTTTTAGACATGCCCTTTCACTAACTTTAATGATTACTTACATAATCCCTATTTAACTATTAATAACTATATTAACTATATCTGTTATGAATTATATTCATAACATTGCCTTCCTCTCGAAAAGCTTTGTCCTCAAAGCTTAATTTTTCGACAATTTTCGTCACTTGGGACTATCTGCTTGGCATGTCGTTGAGCACTCGTACCCCATCTTTGTAGAATTCTCTCTCATAACGTTGAGTTTGAAAACTAGGGCTTTTGTTATTAATTAATTAATATTAAATTAATTAATTAAATTAATAATTTATTTATTTATTTGTAATATATATATATATATATATATATATATAAAATTATTATTTTTAAATTAAATAATAATAATTTTTCTTTATATATATAAATTATATAATTTTTCTTTATATATATAAATTATATAATTATAATATATATATAGATATTATAACTTTTAAATTTTTATTTTAATTAAATCGAACCGTCGCGTCTTTAAACGTCACACTAAAACTGATACACCGATACAGTGTTCGTAAAAACTGTTCACCGAGTTGTTTGGCCATACACTGTGGAGGGAAAAACCATGCCGTTTTCGGTAGAATCGTGCAGGTCTACACATCATCGAGGTGTCGAGAAGACAGGCTGACAGATTTTCGTTGATGCAATGTAGTTGCAAAACGGTGAGTGTCGGGACAGTCGGGAAAGGAGTCTTTGGCGTCTTGCCGAGAGAGTCATTTTTCTTTTCAAGCTGGGCTTCAGCTCCTTGCTTTGGAGTGAGCTCGACCTCCCGGAACGGACAGTCGAGCTCATACAACAACTGGAATTTATAATTGGGTCTCGACTTTGATTGCTTTCTCCCAATGTTATGCAGGTTCTGTGAATGTTCATTACATGACTTTCAACACTGGTCTTCACCTCATCTAATAAATTTGTACTACTAACATCAACTGCACTAATAGTTGGAAATCTGGGATGCAGGGCCTCTGCTCTACCAGGAGGCACTGTCATTACTCTGTCAACTGAAGGCTGGGGTAAAACAATATTGTTGACATGTAGTTTCATGTCACGAGGTAAAGTCCGTACTGAAGGAGACACAAAACCACCAATATTTAATATAGAACTATCATTATTAGCTGCAACCCTTTCTACAATACCAGGCACTACTTTGGTCATGCCATGTATTGATGACATAGTTCTCATGTAAGAAGACTCTGACGAATACAATCGACCACTCCTGACACATCTAGAAGAACCATTCCACTCTGTTGTATGCATACCCGTAGGTGGACCTGAAGCCCTCAAAAGACTATTTCCTCTACGAACATAAGCAATATGTTGTGATCCAGCCTTGCTATTCAGTGCTTGGTTTTCACTTGTTCCATTGAGAACCTTTGCAACAGGCTCAAGTAAACTATTACGCCTAGTCCAGGTTCGAGTTCGCAAAGTATGAAATGAACACCCTGCCTTTTTGGACTGAGCTTGCAGGTGTGCAGTGGAAGATATTGGAAGTAGAGGAGCTTTGAAGGAACTTTGTGATGACTGGTTAATGCGCTTTACACCTTGACTTGGACTTGATACTGGTTGCTGGCTCGCATCTGACCTTAACGTTAAATTCTGATACCTTGGTTTTGTTACTGCGGTCCCTTGAGAAACAGGAGTGTTGAATTCATAGGTTGACACAGAAAATTGCAAATAGGGAACTACCAAATTTGCAGTGTCTTCTGATTTTAACTTTTTATGTGACCTTTCATTAATACTAAACACATCAATACAATCCAAGCATGTGCTATAGGGACAAACATTCTGTAGCTCTGGGAAATTTGTGGCACATTACTTGACAGCATTTTCTTGACCATAAATGATGCCGCAAGTAGCTTCTTATGTTTAGTCACCAAATCAACTGTGGAAAAATCTGACTTGGCAGTAGGTGGCATCTTCTGGAAAGTTTTAGTTTTCAACTCAGCCATTGAAGAATCTGACTTAGCAGTAAATGTCATATCAACAAACTTTTTGGCCTCTGGTGTAGTGAAATGACTAGCCACATGTGCAGTAGGGGGAAGCACTGTAGCATTATTTGGAACAAGACTGGATACTCTGGTGGCTTCAGTAAAGCATGGCTTCCCTATTTCCCCACTTTTAACCACAACATTTAATTCCAAACCGCACCCTTCAACTTTCGATATGAAAATTTGGGTGAAGCATTGCGTTCTTCAGTTCGAGATGCCGATTTTTTGCTCCTCGAATGAAGAAGAAGATCATTGACAGGGAAAATGTCTTCAACTTGTACATTAGAAGAATGCATTCTTGGTTGTCTGGTCACACCCTTGTCTTTGTTTGTTATATATGCGCCTGCTCCAGCTACTTTCGTCTCCATGTTCAATAAAGGTGAAGGAATTGAGGAATGGACCAAGCCAAGTGGCTCTTTATTTTTGTTTCTATCAAATAGAGAACGTTTCCTGGGAGGCGGAGTAGTTTGAGAATTTAACACCTCTGAATAAAATTCTTGTTTTTTAGGATTATACCCACTTAGTTCCAATATACGAGAACCATCTTCCCCTGATGCCTTTAGTTTTTCCCCTTCTTGTTCAACCTCAAAATAAATCTTGTCATCTTCATCTTCAACAATTGTATTTACATCCTTAGTTGTCATATACCCATTTTGATTGTCACAACAGTTGTTGAGATCATCTTCATCTTCATGTGGATGTTCTTCATCTAAATCTAAAATTCTCATAACTTGATCTTCTGCAGAATGTAGTGATTCTTCATGATTATTTTCTAAATTCTCTGAATCGACTAAATTATTCTGTTGACTATGTTCAATTTTCTGGACTATTGGATTTATCTTGTCAAAAATGGCATTTAATTTCTGCATTAGTTCGTTATGATTGTCTCTGGACTCGCTACGGATTTTCAACATTTGTCTTTCTATCCGATCGGCCATCGTCATTGATGAAGACATCGAGCGGTAGTGATTTCGAGGCACCGCATGTAACAGCTGAAAGCAACCAGCAGTGGCGTAGGTGCTTCCTTCCAGGCGAGAAGATCGCTGCTCTGATACCAAATGGAGCAACAAAGCTGTAGGCTTGTTGACTTAATTTATAAAATACACAAGAGGTATTGTAATAATAATATATTATATATAAAATGTATAAAGATGACGATCAAATGTTATAATGGGGCCCTGCTTATATACCTACGCAGGTGGCCTTTCATTAATGGGCATGTCTTTTAGACATTCCCTTTCACTAACTTTAATGATTACTTACATAATCCCTATTTAACTATTAATAACTATATTAATTATATCTGTTATGAATTATATTCATAACATTTATACAAATGGAAGCCCTCTCATCTTGGGTCCCACTCATTAGGGTTTCCTCCACCAAGGAATCTTCCTCCTACTATCTCTGCGCTATCTCTAAAGATGATCTCCACCTCCTATCCCAGTGCTGTTGACTTGGTCAAACTTGACCTTGTTCACATGCAAATGCTCCTTTTCACACATGAGGGTGTGAAATCTAGCTCCTATGATGATCCCTTTTCACATTATGAGGGATTTTATTCATATTTTTACTATGCATGGGCCTCCTTACCCATTTATTCAACTGCTAGGTGATAAAAACAAAAATCAATATTCCAATTCGCCGCATGCTAAATTTGGAATATTACAGTTTTGATAGCTGTTTGATGATTCACACATATAATAATAAGGAACAAAGCTAATAAGTAAAAAGACATCACAAGCAGTTATCAAGTAAAGATAAATAATTATAATCATTGTCCTATAGATTTCTCAACATGGCTCTTGAGGATCTAGCCACTGCACTGGGGGCAAGTTTCATAAATAACATTGTGGACATCTCACATAATCTCTGGGGTTGATTTAGTACAGATCCCAACTTCATGCCGTTTGAGTCAAACTAAGTGGTGCTTGAATTGGCTAACCACTCCTGTCATGGGCTGCCTACACAGTTTACAAGGTAGTCTTTGTTGATTTGTATGATATTCAGGTTAACGATACTACCAAAATGGGTACAAAGGCTTCGGCATAGTGGCAAATCAATACTCAATTTCCAATTTCAAATCTAGGGAAAAAAATGAAAAAACTGATCATCAAACATGTCTGGAAGAAGATACAGACCTATAAATTGTTATATTTTCCATGTAAATGATAATAAGGTGCTAGCAATGTGCACTTTGAAAACCCTATAAATTTGAAAAAAAAAACTAGTTAACAGGGTGGAATTTGAAGAAATTCCTGGGATCTGAAAATATGAAACTGTAGGCAGATAGGAATTGATCCTGGCTCCAATAGAAAAAATTTGATGTTATGAGAACAATTGTTTGGTCCTCCTAAGATTTATTATTGATTGTAAATGCCTTCATTCTCATTCCCCAGCTGCTGTAAAGACAAATAAGTAAAAGAAAATCAACACTCTGAGAGGGTCAAAGCTGGACTGGTTATTTCTTCCCATGTTTGCTGTTTTTTGTCAAATTCTCTTGATTTTGTTCTCTGTTGTTGCCCCTTTTTTCAAAAATTTGTGATGTGCCATTTTTTTCCAAATCTTGTGAAATTTTTCGGGTTGATTTTTTGTTTGAGGTTTGAGATTACTAAAAATTGCAATGTCACTGTTTTTTTCATCTTGATATTATCAGACAAGGCTGTCATGAGCATACAATTTAAATCCTAATTCAGAAATATTTTTTCTATAATGGCTTTAGAAAAGATTTATACCTGATTAGTTTCTACCCCCAAATAAGTGGAAAAGTAAGAAGGGTTATGAAACTGAAGCCATATTCTTAGCCTTCTGAAAGAAATTCAGTAGCTACCCAGTGAGAGACGAGGATATAGCTACGTGACACTTGGATCTGTCTCAGATCATGCCACAGTCCTCACATTTATAATGATAGTAATCCACAGGTTGATGGTGCCACTCACACTTTTATCCTTTGATGAATGAAACTCTTGTATGTCATTTCGATATGTCAATGAGTCTTCAAAGTCCTGATTTATGAATCTGCAAAAAAAGGCTTTTCCTGATGTTTTCTAGTCCTGGGAGCTTTAAGTGATGTTGAACGTGTTACTTATCATACTTTTCTACTTACTTTTGTTGTTCTTCATTAATTTATAATTTTATATTCTTTGACTGTTGTTTCAGTACCAGCTTGCCCACTAACATCGGAGGGCAATAGTTTCTGTAGGTTCTATTAATTAATGAAGCAGATCTGAAATATATCTTTATTAGTCAAATCAGGCGTCTCTATTTTTCCTTTGTTCGAACTTCTAAGCACTTTAGATCTGTACAATAAAGCAGGTACTAACAGCCCTAAAGAGTGTGCCTCTTTCCTAACATATGAGAAGTGTACCTGCAATTTGAAAGAAGATATTTTGTGAAGATTATTGTCATCTTTATTTTATCTCCTTCATCGTTTTAATCTTATATGGCAAATACTAATGTTTTATCCAGTTCCATTTTTCGTCAGCTATATGGTACTATGCTGAGAAAAATGATTAAATTTAGAAATTAAGATACAACGTAAGCAGCATGAGGGTAACCTTGTTCTTTTGGTTTGTTAGGGAGGTCGAATGTGGGTAAATCCTCTTTGTTAAATGCTCTCACCAGACAATGGGGTGTTGTGCGAACATCAGACAAACCTGGTTTGACTCAGGTACATACAGTTCAAAAATATGATGGATAAATTGCTAAATTCTTTCATGTTAATCTGATTAGGTGTTATTTGCTTCTTTCTTAGTTTAAAAATTTTAGATGGAAAACAAAAGTCATTGATGGAATTAACTTGTAATTTCAGACCATTAACTTTTTTAAGCTTGGATCCAAGCTGTGCTTGGTTGATTTACCTGGATATGGCTTTGCATATGCGAAAGAGGAAGTAAAAGAGTCCTGGGAGGAGCTTGTAAGTACTCATATCAGAGTGTTATTGGTTAAATATGATAATCCGTTGACATGTTTTGTTTAACACAGGTCTTATTTACTTAGAATTAAACACTCCGTGGAGGCTATTCCAGGCTTAGCATTGTAATTTTGTCATTGAAAGTCAGCATGCAAGTGCATGTATATCTTGCTCAACTCTTTTCTCTAGCATCATGCAGGCAACATTTTTCATATCTTCCTAGTGTGAAAAATCCAATGATCCTTTAAAAGCATCATTAGAACCCAGAATTCCTGAGTCGCTATTCCTCTAATCTTATCCTTGTGGCAGTGTTCAGACCTTGGTTTTACAGTAGCATCGTGCTGTTGCTATGCATAGTGAGATAACATACGGTTTGTTTGCAAGATAAATCATATTGATTAACTGGTTCTTGTGTTTTGTTCCAATTGAAGATGCAAGTATAAGGACATCATTGTAGATTGATGGATGATGTGCAGCTGGTCTTCATGTAGAAGCATATCATAACCTGATTACAACTATGCTATCCATGACACAATGGGGCAAGTTATTTCTTGTTCATATATTAGGGGGCAAGTTATTTCTTGTTCATATATTAGGTTGGCTCCAAACTGATCACTCTGATGTATTTTGTCTTTTAGTGAATTAGCAAAGTAAATTGTGGACCAAATTGGGCAATGTGAGCCAATTTGACCCACTATTGGTGAACTTGCACCTTTTAATGTAATATTTTATTAAAAATTTCAAAGTCTCCAACTTGCGGATGACTAGTAAAAATAATTATTTGAGGAGTCAAACAAGCCATTATCTAGCTGTTAAAAAATGTTTTATAAGAAGCTGCCCCCTCTTGTTATAGTGGTTGCTGTCATTTTTGCAAAGCCTTGTTCAACAATTGTATTTCTTTTCTTGATTAATTGTGTTATCATGGCTATAATCTGATAATCTCTTTAATAAGTAAAATCAGATGAAGTCAACAGGCTGAGCCACTGATGGGCTACATGTCATGTGGAGATGGACGACCAGGTTGCAAAACTGCTTTGTTCACTTGTTTTATAGGTGGATCATTTCAAATAATTGAACCATTCCAAAGGGGAGCTTCAATTTTTGAGGGAGTTTGTATTCATTTCTCACTCAATCTAAAGACGTGGACAACACCACAAAAAGGGGTCACTTTGAGCTGGGCTGGAAAGTTAGACAGTTTGCTAAGTCAATAGTGGGGGAAAATTCTCTTTAAGAGACTAGACTCACTCCCTTGACCATCCACAAGATTGATCTAAGGAGGTACAAGTTTCACATCCTTGCAAAGTGAGGTAATCTTGGTACAAGATATTTTTAGAACCCAACACCCAATATTCAAATTAATAAATTTCTAAATAAACACATAGCTAGTTTCCTGACAAAAAAATATTCAGCAGAAACGAATGATGATCTGGATCACATGAATCACAAACAATTTTTTTCCATTAATCAAACACATAATTTACTTGCTGTCTCGTCCTCGGATAATGGCCCAACTGAGAAAATATAGATTACTACATTTTGGATCCAATCCAGCATGCTCTCTCTTGCGGATCTAGATCTCGAGCCTCTCTACACTCCGTCGGACCTAGGGCTGCGGGGGGGCGCTTCCCTCCCTCTCCCCTAGGAATCACTCTCGAAGCGCGCTCTGAGTGGGAGTGACCCTAGGAACGCGCTCCCAATTTGCTCCTGTTTGGGAGTGATTTTTTGGAGCGCGCTCCCGCAAAAAAAAAAAAATCACTCCCTAGTTTTTTTGTAAATAAAATTTTGCAAAGACGTTCCAAACAATTTTTTTTTCAAAGAAACAATAATTTTTGAGTGGGGCAACCTAATATTCAAGCCTATGGCCCTAGTATTTATATGCAATTTATGGTAATGTTAAATTCTTAGTCCTTTTACTTAAATTTTTAACATTACCATGAAATGACTCAGTATGTTTGAGAGTGGTTCTGAGCTCATTGGATTTCATATGGAGAAAGTAGAATTTTAGATCTCACTCAAACACCAGTAGACTTATAATTTTTTTAGGATTTCAAGATTGGTGGTATTGCAATGTTTCCATTGGATTTTGTCATGTACTAGGGTATGAAACTCAAATTTCATCAAGAACACCATGCCCTCTATGTACCTTGATGTTAGTGACATTGGTTATTGAACTCCTCTATCATGACCCTACTAAAAATGTTCAATCACTCAAACAAAATCATGACTTGACATGCTACGTTTTTTCTATCTTATGTAAATGCTTAGAGGGTGATATTAATAACAAAGATCCTGAGATAGGCAATGATTTTGATGATATGTAGGTATTTGTTTTAGCATGATTTTTTTGGATGCTAGAGGCCATCCAGAGCCTATTTGTTGATGTATTTTCGGTTTAGAGATGGATTGTACTCGATGCTATTTTGGTTATACGCACCCTTACATGCTATATAAATGAGAATTTGTAGTTTGTGTACCTGTGGTTGATGAAGATACTACTAGATGAATGATGTTATATGGTTTAATCCATTTTTATGTTTTTATCACTAATTCATCATTCTACATGCTTTTGTTGAAATATATGCATCAAAATATATAAAAATAGATTTTATATTAAATTCACTCCCAAAATTGCTCCTGACCCTGGAGCTTTTGAAAATGTCGCTCCTCGCTCCCTCTCCCAAGCAGCATTGCTCGAATCCAACACATGCTCATTGAGATACCGCTCTTAATCTTGTTTTGCTGTTGTGTGTATTCTCCTCTCCTCAGCCTTGCTTTTATAACTTTAGATTGAGATAAATCCCTAATCCTAACCATAAGCCTAATCTCAAGGTGATTGACGACCAAGATTAGATCTCGCTTTAGTTGAGATTAATGGCTAAGATTAAAAATTACTCACCAAAGTAAATTACTTTACCTTTCCTGAGTTTTATTAGCTCAATAAGCCAACATATTTATATGTTCATTTTCCTAAGTTAGACTTAGGCTAAGTTATATTAGCAACTTGCTCAACTTATAGCAAGTGTTATAAGTGTTGAAAAGTGTAACTAGGTCCGGTCTTCATAATGACGTGTAATTATGATTTTATGTAATTGATTCAAAGAAGAAAAATAAAATTATTATTGTGATGCTTGTCTCATGGGTTTCATGAGCAAGGAATTTTATTTTTAGTGATGGCTACCATTGTGAGCCTTTAGGTTTTGTCATCTAGTCATAAAAGTCAATTTGAGTCAATGTCATGTATGAAGGACCCTTCTTGGGCATGTTACATTTTGTATGAGTAAAATTATCTACACAAAGAGACATGTTAGTTCACCCTCTTCAAGTCAGCTTATTATAGGCTCCAACCACTATAAATAGGGCAGTTCAGATTTCATTTGGAGATAGAAATTTCGGAAAAGAAAGGGTTTGAAATAGGAAGTACGAAATCACATGAAGGAAGCCTCTCTCTAAGCGAAGAAGGAAGGATGAAAGTACAATCTGGTTTGGGTTGTTTTAAGGGCTGATATCCATCACACGTGCGAGGAAAAGTATCATCTGTTGCAAGGGAAGCCAAGACCATATCAGTAATCATAGAAGGTTGATTCAAGCAAAGAGGACAAGTCTAAATTGATAGTTGAGTTCTAGTAGAAGAAGTCTCCACCATATTGAAAGGAATCAAAGGTATTTCCCATGTGCTAGGGTTTCTAAAGAGACTGAGAATTGCAGATTTGAAATAAGAGGTCGAAGATCTGAAGTATAGCCGAAGTACAGAGGAATTTAAAGCAATTGGACCAAGTGTTGACTTGGGCATGAAGGCGAAGTAGTGAGAGAACTTGTGTCTTGGTCTTGGAGTGGAAAATAGGTCAAGGATCTTGGTCTTGGTATTCGTCTATTGATGTCCCTATAAGAAGAAGAATTTGTTCGTTTTTTCCTCTCAAGTGGGAGAGGTTTTGGCCCTGGCTGATCGCCTATATTCTGTGTCTCTTTTATCGTTTATGCATTGGTAGCTGTTTGATGAAGAAGAACACTATAATAACATAATTAAAAGAAGATCCTAATCTAAGAAGTAAAAAGAATTCACAAGCAATTATCATAAGAAGAGAAATCACCTAATACTTGATGCCCTAGATTTCTCAACATGGTATTAGAGCTAAGGTAACTAAGTCAAGGAAGGGCATCTTATCAAGGGACACTCAAGGATTGATTCTCAAGAAAGACACCAAATCAAGTTGAAGGATATCAAAGTGGAGTCGAGATCTACAACGAAGTATGAAACTGTAGATCGAAGAAGAAGTCTACACTAGCAAAAGTCTTGGGATCCAAGAGAAGCACTTTAAGGACAAAGATCACATCATCATCTTGAAGAAAGTCAAAACCCTAGAAGCTTTTTTGAGATCTGCACTCGATCATTACCGAAGGAGTCGAAGCATCTTGAAGGTTAGCTATCCAAAGGAGGCTAGATTAAGGGGCATTGCCATCATTTTCAAAACGGTTATAAGGCAATTTCCTCTCATTAAAGCAAGGCTCTTCCCATTGAAGGACATCATCAAGAAGTCATCATTGATCTTCATCAACAAAGACTCCACCATCAAAGGATCGAAAGGGATCTCCCTCTCTATGAGATGAAGAATCATTCTTGAAAGAAATCTATCTTTATCAAGGAGAAGATTTCTATCATCTATATCATCCTCAAATTCAAGGAAGCAACAAGTAGAAGAAGCATGTGAAAAAGTAAATGTATGTTCACATCTAAATCTGTCAAAATGTCTTTTTGCAAGGAAAGCAACAAATTGGTTTGGGATTCAAACTATCTTGCATGGAAGAAAAGGACAGATCTAAATCTCATTGAAAATGAGGTCATGGATCATGTCAAAGGATCTACCACCAAACCAACAAAAGAAGATGCTCACCTTTGAATTTCTACTTATGAGGATATGGTAGAAAGATTTTGAGGATAGGAGGTCCAAAACATGATTTATTCTTTTGAAGAGAAGTTTAAGGAAATTCTTCTTAGGATAGGAACCATTAGTAAGGTGTTGTATAGTAATCATGGAGAATCCCAAGATTATTAGATCCGAAATCCCTCTGTCATGAGCCAATAGACCCAATAATAAACCATACATTTTTCTTGATTGTAAATGTATTTGACAATAATTTTTCCTTCGAAATTAAATATAATCCCTCCCATCCTGCCACCTTAATATTTTGGGTTTTGAAGAGGTTTTTCCAACTAAAGATAATTCCAAAGTAAAGACTCATGTGAAACTGAACAAACGAGTAAATGAAAAGGGAACTGTAAATAATGAGCAAATGAAAAGGGATGTGTATGAAGAAAGAATTGAAAATCTACCCAAGAAAAAAGTCTCGTTAAAATTCATTCTAAATTAAATTAAATGAAGATAGGAGGATCCACTAGATTCTCCATGATGATATTAAATTGTATTAGACTAGTATTTATGGCACAAATAGTTCTGATTGGGATGGTAAAAAAAGATGATTAACAAATTAAATTTTGGAAACTTGAATGACAAATATTTGACTTTCGAATATAACATTGTGTTTCATTTTCATGTGAGGGATGGCTTGGTTTGCATTAAAACACATTATTCTTGCCATATTTTTTCCACCGCAATTTAAAAGTGATGAAGGAGCCTATTACAGTGTTTAAAATAATAAAAAAATCAAATCACAAGTAAAGATGTTTTTTTACTAATAGATAACAACCAAAAATGATTGTCTTCACTGCCGGTTTGACGACTGAGTGTGTAAAAACAAAAAATAGAAACCAGGTAAGAAAGGCCATGAGGGATGACACAAATTCACAGCCTCATGCATTTAATATGATAAAATAATAAATTTGTAGTGACATAAAATTATAATGTTTTCTCACAGTGGCCTTTGGAAAATTATTAATGTCAAACGACCTCTATCAAAAATCCATGTCATAATATTTAATTAGAATTTCATAAGCCACTTGGGGTTTGGACAAAACTACATCGTCAAGCATTCTTAAGTCAATCCACCCCTTCAAAATTTTTTGATGTGAAACCAATCTCATGAGCCATCTAGATTTTGTAAAACTCTTAATTCTCAAACCGATCTACAGTTAGTCGACTGCCCAATTCCCCAATTTATTATCCAAATCACAAGATGCTCATAATAAAGAAGATGGAAAGTTTGGTCCTCCGAAAAAGAAGAACATGGCTAAGATTCAATGCTATGGGTGCCAAGAATATGGGCACAATAGAGGAGATTGTCCGAAGCTCTAGAAGGACAATAAAAAAAGAGGAAGAGAAGAAGCCCATATCATCGAGGATGTGGAGGAAGCTGAAAAGAAGAATTCCAAGAAAGAGGAAGTAAAAGATCTCTACTATGATTGAGAGAGTCTTCTTTACCTAGTTCTTTTCAAGTTTCTGTTTTTGAAGTTCTCCTGTTGTAAAGTATAACTATGATTAGAAGAACATGATAGGATGCATCATGGCATCATAAGAAGCATTGAAAGCAAGAACTTGTAACACCATCATAGAGAAGCATGACATATGGTTGAAGCATGGCAGTCAACTATGAAAGCATATAGCTCTTGGAAACCTCATTTGTAACATAGGTAGTACTTATGAAAAAAGAAAGAAAATGAAGGTCATCTAGTATAAGGCTCATCATACATTTGTTAAAAGGGAAATATCTGCTGGATGGGGATACTCTAGATCCTTAGGATTCTGATGGAATCATCATCATAAGGTTTTTCGATCAAGAGGGGAAGCAAGGGTTTCATCAAGAATTCCAAACTTGTGGAATTCATGGGATGATGGTATGATGACATAAGAGGCGAAGCAAATCAAGGGATTGAAGCTCTTTTCAATCAAGGAAGCTGCTGAAAGAATTCTGGATGACATAAAGGAAAATGAGGTATGTATGCTTACATTCAAGATTGTAGAGTCATGTCATATGGTTGCAGGCGACATGGATCAATGCTCTATCTTGAGAGCATGATCAACAGGAAAAAGGATCTTCTCCTCTGAAAGGATATGAGAATGCTGAGTCACACTTTGTCTAGATGAAATCACATAATATTTCCTCATATGTAATATAGGGTGGTTGACAACATCTGAAGGAATTTTGATTGGAAATTCTTGGAAATGAAATGTGTGGAGAAAGGAAGGAAGAGATCGTGGGATATGCAACCATGGAAAAGGCAATCGACATCCAAGGACCAAGAAGATTTGACCAGGATATCTCCATGAAAGATATAAGGACTCTGACAGAGTTTGGAAAAAAAGAGAGACCCTTGACAATATATATCTTTGGGAGATGTGTTGTATGTATGCAGGATGCTGATGCAAACCAGAACAAAGGTAATTTTGATTTAAAATTCATTTCCTATTTTTGAATGATATCTGGATGGGCTTATGTAGGGCTACCTTGGGAAGAGCTATGGATGTCTTCCACTGCTAATAACCATGTAGTAAAATGAAAGATCCTTAAGGAAACATGGCATGATGAAGGCAACATGGCATGAAGGAAGACCAAATATGGATCGATGGATCACTTTCCGATGATAGAAATGATGACATGGCTCAAAGATGAAACTAATGGATGATCTGTGCACTATGAAGAAGTCCCAAAAACATGAAGATTCCTGAATAGCGAAAAAAAATTCATCACATCGCAGAGGAGGAGTTCTTCAAGCAACTGATTGTCCTATCATCTCCACCTTAGGAGCTGTTGTAGGTCCCTAATTAAGTGGGAGACTGTAAACAAGTTTCTTACTTGGAAGAAGATTGGAAACAAAATTCCTAAGCCAAGAGGGAGCTTAGGTACATTGCTTCCGTAGGAATGAGTACATTCCTTTATTGGAGTAGATATGGCCTCCCTAATTAAGAGGGAGAGATAGACACATCATTCTTGTTTTCACTTGGGAAGATAGAATGGAGGATTGTGTAAACATCTGACATCTGATGCTCTTTGACGATGAGTTAGGGCATCCAAGATAAAAGTAGTCGTAGAGGACCGATATTCTTTGAGGACTAGGAATCCAAGATAAGAATAGTTCTGGTAGAACATGTTACCACTCAAACTAGTAGGGGACCTAAAAGGGTTCCTTAAGAGGGCAACTGCTAGGTGAAGGGAAATGATGGAGACTTAGCCCATTGTCACCACAACTAAGATTCCCTTCTCTTTACAGACTTTCACCTATGGGAGGAGTCTCGATGCTTTTTGGGAAGCCACTTATAAAGGATATATCAATGAATAGACATGAAGTGACCCCTTAAACCCTTTCTTTAGGAGGAGGTGAAGAATGGAGATTGCTTGCACTTTAAGCAAGGGCCTTGACTTTCCAGGTAGAGCGGGTGAGGATTAGAAGGTGAGGATGAAGGGTATAACTTGTAGAGGTGCTTCCTGATCCCTAAAATCCTATAAGAACTTGGATTCCCAAATAGTCCTTGATGAGTAGTCTTTGACAACAAATGCGAACACACGGGGGGCCAAGTGGACCCAACCCAGGTTCGAGGATGAAATTTAGCAACGAATGATGTTTCTATCCTGGACAAGGTGAGAGGAAAGGATCAAACAAGAATTTTTACCTCAAAAGGTCAAATTGATCCTGCCAGGAGCTAGCCTTGGGAAACATAGGGCAAAACTTGATCCTAGAGCTAGGGCTTGGGATATACCGAGATTCCACCATGGGAATGTCTTTAAAATTTCAGGAGACCTGGGGGACCCACCAACACAGTTGACCCTAAGAGATCAAATTTTTTCTATTGCCATTTTTTCGGGAAAGTGATGCCCTAGGTGACCTAATGGGGACAGACTTGGGAAAAATGGAGAAAAGGTAAAAATAAGGGTTAAAATGATCACCTTATGAGGGATCAATGCTTAATTTCAATTGGGGATATGGAGTCAAGGATAATTAAGAAGATGGAATGTATTTCTATCATTCAAGGAGGCTTCAAAGTCAACTTCATCCAATGTTAGAGGGTAGAGAAGAAACTTGACTTTAGAACATTTATACTTCTTGCAAATGGTGAAGGCTTATCGAGGTAACACGATCTCTAGGAGATTTCATTCATATAACATGGTCCATACACATATATACCGCTAAAATAGACACATAATTTCACATTTAACATATGCAACAATTAGCCATAACCACAACGAAATTCAAATGTATGCAACAACAAGAAAATTGACATCAAATTTGCACTTACACGTTATAGAATATATCCAACCAACATCATATTCGCAATATAAGAAACTCCAAGATAGAGAGAACACAAATTAATACATCAAAATTCATCCATTTTCCAAAAATCCCCACCAAGGAAAAAATGCGAAATCATCTTAAGAGAGAGAGATCCCAATCCAAGTGACCATACAAATCAATCCAACTAACTCTTATTTATACACCTTTTAGGAGTTTGATTTAGCTTATGAGCCTACATTAGCCCCTAAACATAAAATAATGTGCAAATAACCTAAATTTTGGTGACAAACCCACCAAACTAGCTCATAAATGGAATAGTAAGCCTCTTAGCAGGTAAAATAATAATATATGCATGTCGTGGGGCCCTCCAAAGGCCTAATAATATGCAGAAGTGCCATAATGATGAATAAACTCCTCAAAAAATGATGGACAAAGGGGTGGCCCCTTGTTCTCCAAGTAGTAGACCTGTGGTGCTCCCAATGGGTGTGGGGGCACACCAATGACCCCATGGGTCAGTCGATGATGCCTGTAGATCATCTGTAAGGGCTCAAATGATGGAATGAATGCTGTGATGCCATCGTAAATGATGGAATGAATGTTTCCATGTCATTGTACAACCCTGAGACACTTGCCAAAGGTGTGGGGCTCCTGTAGGGTACCAAGTGCATCATCCTCGTCCCAAAGGTGGATATCTAGTAATCTTTGGACATCGGTGGGGATCCATGGAGTGTTGTCTGCTGCTGTGGAGGCCCATGGCTCTCTACACGCACCCTACATGTGCCAATGTAGCTCTCTGGGAGGTTAGGACCCCATAAAGGGAGACCAAACCCAAATGTACACCATCTGCAATCCTGTATAAGATCCAATGCGTCCCCTAGCCTTCCAGTACAACAAGTCATTAGAGTAATCGTGTAAAATAGCTTATAAGCCATAAACAACAAAGTGGGCACTTGATATGGCATGCCCTTCCGTAGTGGGATTTGGCATGTGCTAATGTCTCCAAGCTCCAAAGGGGGTTAGCCAGATACCTTATTAGGTGGTTTCTACCCTTAGAGGGGATAATATGTCCAAGGTACAACCCTCAAATGGTGGTGGTATGTGACAAAGAAGTGAAATGGAGTAGGTAATGAGAGAGGCAATCCTGGGCCACATATTGGGGGATAAGGGCAACTAGATAAGGGGAAGCCCACACTTGGGTATATAATGTGTAGGAGGGAGCAATCGTGGTACATGAGGTGCCCCGACCTTGATTTTTCCACTCTTCTTTATATGCCTTTTTCTTTTTATGAATTTTCTTTAATTAACTGTTCGAGGCTCAAAGGACAAGAGCATGATGCGTAGGATATAGCAATAATTACCTCCTTTTAGGTATGGCAGTTCATTGCGCTCTAGGGGTTGGGACAATCATGGGTTCCTGAATGATAAAAGAGGCTCATCTTGGGCCTATGGAACTAGGGTGATGACCATGGGTATGGGGTAGAGCTCATGTATTGGCTTTTTCCCACGTGCTAATTATTTTTGTCCCGACCATCTTTTGCATTTTGTGGTACAATTTCTTGTTGAATGTGGATAGTTATGCTTTTACTTTTTCTTTTAGTTCCTTCAACCTTTGGGGCATCGTTCCAGGCCTGACCTAAGTTTGGGGCAAGGGGATAGGGAGGCTGACCCTATGTGGACCCAGAGAGGCAATGTGGACTTAGGTGGGAGAGATGATGAATGGGGGTATAGTGAGTGGAAAGGGAGTATTATATGCAGATAAAGGAGTTAGACCAAGCACCCAAAGTCAGGGTTTCCCAAGTAGTGCCACCCTAGAACCAAATGGTCAATAAAGGAGATCCCACGAGACTAAGATCCAAGGGTAACATCCAAAAGAGATCAAGGGGACAAGAGCACAAACTAAGTCCACTCTTTCCGCCAAATCCCCCCATCAATCCATGCCCATAAGTGTCCATGATAAGTAAACCCAATGCTCAATTACCAAATGACAAGGCATACCTTTAGATTTGGGAGGCCCACCTTCAAACATACTATCAATATAGATGGATGAGGGACCACATGGCTGGCTCAGGTGGTGGAGAAATAACACAACGAGCTAATTGAAGGCTGCAAGGGGCTGGTGGCTGGTGGCTGAGGTCCATCATGGAGAAAAATTTCTCGTAGGGATATCACCCACAAAGTGGTGGGTAATATCTGGCTCCAACTTGGATGTGATCTCTCCAAGAAGTGGGCAAGGCTACTCGAACGAGAGGTCATGCGAACTCCAACAATCTCTTGGTCACCGTAAACCTGTTATTTGCACATGTCAATGATCAAATCCATGGGGCAACATGTTTTTCATGGTGTTTTATGATCACCCATGGTTAATGTTAGCCCATAAAATCAACAAGTAATAAAAATATGCAATTTAGTCTAAATGCATCTAATCTATTTTGAGAACAATCACATGACATTATTTATAATGCAAAAATCAGCATGTAATGCATCCTACCCTGACATGCATATGCTACCAACTAGTACTAAGTGTAATCATAAAGCTAGTGCAACCAACATATCATCAAATCAATATAAATATACTAGCCTGTATGATTACTCATGTAGCACATGTCAAATCTAAGGTGGAGAAAATCACATGAATGATAGGCCAATGTGAGGTAGAGAAGTAGGGTGCCCACATATGGATGATTATGCGAGAAGAGGTAAGAAAAGGATGTAATCTAGTCCATGAGATCCTCTTCTCTAACCAAAATATGGAGATGTCAATGATTAGGCTCATAAATTTTTGATGGATGGCTATCTCGAGCATATTATTTCCATGATGGTCCTTATCATTTATGGCATATTTTATGGCTTCCATAGGGTTATGATTAGTAGGAAAGGGAGACTGATGATATGGAGAAACACACATATGTTGCCCATGATGATCAGATTGGAAAGGGGAGATTATAGATTGATCATGATCATGAGGGGGGGGGAGATAAAGTACAATCAATGAGGGGCTCATCCTTGACACTATGCTTGGAAGGGGGAAAGGGCCCACTGCCGATTAAGATCATGTGACGGGAGGTGAAGGATTAACTTGATGAAGACTCAAGATGACGACCACAAAGGGAGGATGAAGTATTGCATTCACCGAGTTTGTCTTCCCCAACATCATAATCCAAAGCCTTAAGTGATTTGAACATAGAATCATACTCGAGAGAGGTGGGAGCCTTATCAATTTTCTTAGCATCAAAGTTTGGGTCTCTTCCAAAAGGAAAATTGATCACCCCCAATTGCCCCTATTTGTGCAAGGGAAATAAAGATTCCCCTTCCCAAGAGTACCAATGGATATGTCATCATAAATAGCGCCCGAGAGAAAGGGAAAACTAATCTCATCGTCATCCTCCTTGTTAGTGTCGTAAATAGGATCAAAATCAAATTAAGGACCAACAATTTCCCATTTACCTTTTTCAAGGTGGAAGTAATCTCCAATGTCATCTTCCAGGGGGCTAATTGGATCACCTTCCCCAAGGTTCTCAAAAGGAGATTAATCGAGAGTAATATCCTTGAGAAAGGCAAGGTTTGTCTCAACTTCACTTTCCATTGACTCATCCTTCCCAACACGTGTTCTCAACATCATCCTTTTCATCATGCAGACCGAAGGAGGACCCATCTTTCCATTTATAACTCAAGTTCTCAGGGTCTTGATGATGCTCGATGAAGGCTTCCTCCTGAATGCTCAATGCGAGGCATACTTGAAAACGTCTATGAAAGCCATCAACAAACTCCTCAATAGATGAGATGCTCCTAAGTTCGTGATGTTGCAACCATGAGTTATGACCATAGAGGGAACTAAAGAATAACAACATAAGGACATCTTGATGGACCACTTTCTCCTTTGAAGTATGTGCATTAAATCTTTCCACATGGTCAATTGCGGAACTTGGGTCACCATCAAATACGGGTACCCCACGTACAATCCTTGCCGTGACATGATTGGGGTGCCTTGGAATGCTAGCAATGTCCAAAGAGGGAAATTTATCAAAGAAGAACCTATTTTAGATATACATGACAAATACATAGCAGTCGCTAGGGTGAATTTGAAGATGCCTAGAAAAATACTCGCTTTACCCTACAAGCATTGACCTTAAAGTTCAATGAAGAACTAGGGCTTTGTTCTTCCAATGGAGTCGCCAATAATGCTATGCCAATATGTTGTAAGGGGAACAAAACACACATCTCGTGTCCCCAACGACTACGCCAGAAATGTTACCACTCAAACTAGCATGGGACCTAAAAGGTTTCCCTAAGAGGGCAACTGCTAGGTCAAGGGCAACGATGGAGACTTAGCCCACTGTCCCCACAACTAAGACTCCCTGATCTTTACAGACTTTCACTGATGGGAGGAGTCCCGATTTTTTTTGGGATGCCACTTATAAAGGATATATCAATGAATAGATGGTAAGTGACCTCTTAAACACTTTCCCTAGGAGGAGGTGCATCATCCTCGTCCCAAAGGTGGATCTCTAGTAATATTTGGATATCGGTGGGGATCCATGGAGTGCTTTCTGCTGCGGTAGAGGCCCATGGCTCTCTACACACACCCTACATGTGCCAATGTAGCCCTATGGGAGGTTAGGACCCCATATAGGGGAGACCACACCTAAATGGACACCATCTGCAATCCTGCATAAGATCCAATGCGTCCCCTAGCCTTCTAGTACAACAAATCATTAGAGTAATCGTGTAAAAGAGCTTACAAACCATAGATAACAAAGTGGGCACTTCATAATGGCATGCCCTTTCATATTGAGCTTTAGCATGTGCTAATGTCTCCAAGCTCCAAAGGGGGTTAGCTAGGTACCTTATTAGGTGGTTTCTACTCTTAGAGGGGATAATTTGTCCAAGGTACATCCCTCAAATGGTGGTGGCATGTGATAAAGAAGTAAAATGGAGTAGGGAATGAGAGGGGAAATCCTGGGCCACATATTGGGGCACAAGGGTAGCTAGATAAGGGGAAGCCCACACTTGGGTATATAATGTGTAGGAGGGAGAAATCCTGGTACATGAGGTGCCTCAACCTTGATTTTTCCACCTTTCTTTATATGCCTTTTTCTTTTTATGGATTTTCTTTAATTAACTGTTCGGGGCTCAAAGGACAAGAGCATGATGCGTAGGATATAACAATAATTACCCCATTTTAGGTAGGGCAGTTCATTGCCCTCTAGGGGTTGGGACAATTATGGGTTCTTGAATGATAAAAGAGGCTCATCTTGGGCTTATGGAACTAGGGTGATGACCATGGGTATGGGGTAGAGCTCATGTGTTGGCTTTTTCCCACGTGCTAATTATTTTTGTCCTGACCATCTTTTGCTTTTTGTGGTACAATTTCCTGTTGAATGTGGCCAGTTGTATATTTACTTTTTCTTTTAGTTGCTTCAACCTTCGGGGCATCGTTCCAGGCTAGACCCAAGGTGGGGGAAATGGGATAGGGAGGCTAACCCTATGTGGACACAAAGAGGCAATGTGGACCTAGGTGGGAGAAATGATGAATGGGCGTATAGTGAGTGGAGGGAGTAATATATGTAGATAAAGGAGCGGGACCACGCATCCAAAGTCGGGTTTCCCAAGTTGTAGGAATTTACAGGGTAAGTTCCTTAGATCAAACCCAAAGGTTACCGCTCACAAACAAATCACAGATCAGTACACCAGTATTTGACGTGCTTAAAATGCTCGAAGAGGGAAACAATCCATGGCATGAGCCAACGCGACCACTTCAGGCAATTAATTAATATAAAGAAAGAAAATTCACATAAGATTCTCTCATAAATGGTCACCGAACAAATGACCCTCCATGCTCTTTAAATAGAGATCATGGACCAATCGGGTGTTAAGCCACTGATCAAGTGTCGGTAATACCGAGGAGAGAATGAACCATCAAATCACTATATATCGTGACCGACAGATTATAAGTTACAAAAGTACATACTAAAGAAACACACTTTACCCAATTCTACGGTAGACGAAGTTATACTTAACTATTTCCTATGTGTTGGAATATCCTAACATCCCCCCTTAAGAACAACTTCGAATAGGATTGAAGGATTTACAGAGCTGACACAATAGGAGAAGGAAGGAGGCATTAGAGCCTATCCCCCCTTAATGATAACTTTCCTAAACTCCAAGCATAGATCGAAGTTTGGTAAACTTCGCTTCTATGAGAGCCTTTGTAAAGATATCAACAACTTGATCATTGGTTGAACTATAGTGCACTTCAAGAACACGATCATGAATGAGCTTTCTGATAAAGTGTATGTGTAGCTCAATGTGTTTCATGCGTTGATGCTGAACTGGATCTTTGCATAGCTGAATGGCACTTTGATTATCACACCAAAGTGTAGTTGGATACTTCTGATGAAGACCAAATTCAGACAGGATCTGACGAAACCACAAGGCTTCCTTGCTGGCTTCAACAACACCACAATACTTTGCTTCTGCTGAAGAAAGAGGGATTGCACTTTGTTTCTTACAAGACCATGTAATAGGTCCTGAACCAAGAGTGAATACATCAACTGCAATAGACTTTCGATCATCAGGTTCACCAGCCCAATCAGAATCAGTGAAACCAATCAACAATGGAGATGCTCCTGCACTGTAATGAATCCTGAACTGAACTATACCTTGAATATATCGAAGTATTCTTTTAGTTACTTTCCAGTGACTTTCATGAGGTTTGTGCATAAACCGAGCAACAAGACCAACGGGAAAGGAAAGGTTAGAATGGGTATGGGTTAGATACAAAAGTTTGCCAACAAGTTGACGGTATGAGGTAGCATCAACTTCAGGGGAAGTACAAGTGCTTGAAAGCTTGACTCCAGACTGAAAGGGAGAAGGGGTTGGCTTATAGTCTTCCATGTGAAAGTGACGTAGAAGATCACATGCATACTTGGACTGAGAAAGGGTAATACCTTCTTTGGATTGCAAGATTTGAAGACCAAGGAAATAGTACAAGTGTCCTATGTCAGTCATTTCAAACTTCTTTTTGAGTCTAGACTTCACATTGTTTATATTGTTGGGATCACTACCAGTAAGGATAAGATCATCAAAATAAAGAACAAGGATGATTAAGGACTTACCGACTTTCTTGGTGTAGACAATGTTGTTGGAATGACATCTAGAAAAGCCATTATCTAAGAGAAATCTATCCATTTTGGCATACCAAGCCTGAGGGGCTTGTTTGAGACCATAGAAAGACATCTTAAGGCAACAAA
Organism: Pinus albicaulis; assembly: GCA_034641835.2. Classification (NCBI taxonomy): domain Eukaryota; kingdom Viridiplantae; phylum Streptophyta; class Pinopsida; order Pinales; family Pinaceae; genus Pinus; species Pinus albicaulis. Next base: position 101,946,041 of record CM076582.1, read on the forward strand.
CAAGGCTAGAGTCATTTTGGATAAAGCCAGGGGGTTGTTCCATGTAGATTTCTTCATGCAAGTCCCCATGTAAGAAGGTGGATTTAAAATCCATCTGATGGAATTCCCATTTAAAGGAGGCAGCAAGGGAAAGAACAAGGCAGATATAATTCATTTTTTCAATTGGGGAGAAGGTTTCAGTATAGTCAATGCCTTCATCTTGTGAAAATCCTTTAGCAACAAGATGAGCTTTATGTTTATCCACTTTTCCATCTGGTCCAAACTTTGTTTTGTAAACCCATTTGCATCTGACAAGTTTTCTTCCCTTTGGAAGAGGAATAAGATCCCAAGTATCATTTGCCAATAAGGAACGATATTCTTCATTCATAGCTGCATCCCAATCTGGATGACTTGAAGCTTCTTCAAAGGTATCTGGATCATGATTTTTTGGAACTTGAGCCAATAAGGAAGAGGCTCTGTCAAACTGAGAACGTGTACGACATTGATCTGCAGGGTCACCTGCAAGAGAACCTGCAACATCCGAGGAAAGTAGACCCATTTTGGAAGCTGTGGAGCTGAAGGAAGATCCCGAGGAGGTGTAGGAGGATTGTCATCCTTGCTATCATCATCCGAAGTAGAAGGAATGCTGTCAGAAGTAGAAGAGATAGAGAGAGGTGGCACATATGCCGAATCAGGCTCACAGGCCAAAGATGGCACACCTGCCGAACTAGGCTCGCAGGCCGATATCTTTTCATCAAATTTTACATCTCTTCTAATGACTACATTTTTGGATTTAGGTTGAAAAATTCTATATCCTTTGACATCTTTAGAATATCCAACAAAAATGCATTTTTCACTCTTAGGTTCTAAGGCTTTATGTTTCTCATTTGGAATATGGGCCCAAGCTTCACTTCTAAAAACACGAAAGTGAATTACATCTGGTTTGATTGAGCTTCAGGCTTCTTCTAGAGTGATATTCCTTAAAACTTTAGTAGGAGTGCGATTTAATATGTAATTTGCACAATTAGTTTCTTTTGCCCAAAAATTAAGACTCAGTCCTTTAGATTGAAGCATACAATTAGCCATTTATTTTAGAGTGTGATTCTTCCTTTCAGCTACACCATTTTGTTGTGGAGTATATGAAACAATATGTTGCAATTGAATGCCATGCTTAGTGCAAAAGTTGATAAATTTGGTGTTAACATATTCTCCTCCATTGTTAGATCTTAACTTAAGAATTTGATGTCCAGATTGTTTCTCAACAAAGGCCTTAAAGGCCAAGAACATGTTAAAAACTTCACTCTTGATTTTTAAGAAATATACCCAAGCACATCTGGAAAAATCATCAATGAAAGTTAAGAAGTACTTGTAGCCAGAGAAAGAAACAACTGGAAGTGGACCACATATATCACTGTGCACAAGCTACAAAGGGGCTGAAGCGTGCCAGGAGGCACGTTTGTCAACACTATCTTGATGATGTTTTCTGAGTACACAACTGAAACAAACGATTATCTCGACAAGATACCATAGGAAGACCTGTCACCATATTTTCTTTACATAGAGTTTGAAGAGATCGATAGTTTAAGTGACCAAATCGCTCATGCCAATGTTTACTCACTTCATCGCTATGAGTAACAAAAACGGAGGGAAGACATGATGACTCAAAGTTGTCAAACTTATACAACCTTGTGGAATCATCAACAATGCCAGTAGCTAAAATATGTCTAGGATCTCTTATGTCCTTAATTACAACATCATGAGGTGAGAATTCTACGGTTTTCCCATCACCTGAATGAGTTATCTGATAAACAGATAGAAGGTTGTAGGACAAGGTAGGAACACATAATACATCATTAAACTAACCATTATCTAGATGAATGGTTCTAGACCCTACACCACTAAGAGATCTATCATCACCAACAAATATATTTTTGGTGTTACAATCATTTAAAGAAGAAAACATGGCTTTATTTTTGGCCATGTGGTAAGAGGCTCTAGAATCAATGAGCCACTCATGAGAATGAGAAGAAGAAGTTACATTCAATGCATTACCAGATCTTGATGCTTGACAACCACATGCATAAAGTGCCATTCCCGAAGATGAAGTTGAAGAGTTCTCCAAATGGATGTTGTGCTTCTTCATTGCTGCTTCCAAAGCTTCCATCTTCTTAAAACATTTTGACTCTACGGGGCCATCACGATTACAAAAGTTGCAATGTTTATCTGTCCTCTTCCCTTTGTTTTTATTTGCCTTATCAATTTGTTGAGTTGCTTTTTTAGTTTGCGGCTGAGATTGCTTAAGACCCTTGTTTGGTTTAGGACCATTCTTTTTAGGATGCCACTTCTTAGGATTTTTTGAATTTGGTTGTTGCTGGGCTGCTAATGCTTTCTTAGAAGATTTTCCAGTATTAATAAGACCAGGGTGTAAGAGTTTTTCTTGTTCTCTTATCAAAGAATCGCAAAATGCATCAAAAGAGGGGGACTTTTAAGGCGTTCCTTGAGAAATGAGGGCTTCTCTGGTGGAATGGAAGGTGGACACAAATACAGAGTATGTAGGGCCTAACTTAATCAGAATGGTATAGATAAGACTACCATCTTCCTTTTTGACCTTACAACCTTCTAAGAGAAGTCTGAGGGTCTTGGATTTGGCCAAAAAATCTTCAATAGAGGAGAAATTATTGGGGTCCAAAGTAAGCAACTCATTTTCAAGCTAGTGGGCTCTGATTTCATTTTGAATGCCAAAAACAATATTTAGTGTTTTCATAGCTTCATCAGGGGCATCAATTTCTTGGATATGAAATCTAAAGATCTTGAGCAATGGACATTCCTATCAACCCTCATGCTTGATCTCGTTTATTTTCCCATTTAGCTTTTTTATCTTCATCGGTAGGTTTAAATTCTTGTCCTTAGGCTATTCTATAAAGCCCTTTATTTGTAAGTAAGTCTACCATGTAGGATAACCATTGGAAATAATTGGTGCTGTTAAGAATAATTGAGTATGCACTTTCCATTTTTAAAAACTGAAGTTGTAAAGGTTGAAACTAACTGCTCCAATGGAAAGATCTCGAATAATTAGGCCGGTTAAAAAAAAACGGCTCTGAAAACGGCTTTCGGATGAAGAAGTTATGCCTTTTTGAACAAATGTTGAAGTAGATGCCAAGTAGTCACGTGATAGGTTGAAACTTGAAAGTTGATGATGAAGTTGTACTTAAAAAAAAAAATTGCTCCCCCCCCCCTTTCCAAACTTAATATAATAAGCTCACTTTAAAAAAAAAAAACTACTTTATGTGACCCAGTTTTATAAGTAAGTGAGTCACTTTTACAATGTTACTTTATGAACTAATGACCAAGTAGATTGTAACTTAAATAAGAGATAACGTGACTTTAGACTGTAAGTGACTCACTTTTTATAATGGGTGAGAAACACTATTACATAAAGTAACTTTAAAACATAAGTTACAAGTGCTTTTAAAAAAAAACTTGACAAAAAACATTTTAGAAAAGTAACTTGACAAAAAGATTTTTAGAAAAAGTAATTTGACAAAAGGTGTTTTAGAAAAAGTAAGTTGACAAAGAGACTTGAACCCAAGACCTCTAATCTCATAAAGTAACTTTACACCAAGTGATCTAGTAAAAAGATTTAGTAATTGTTGGAAAGGAGGAAGGTTTTTTTTTTTTTGGCGGGGGGAAGGGGGGGCTCTCTGGGGTGTGTGCTTTTTTCCTTCAGAAAACAACCACGCAAACAACAAAACAAACAAAATACAACCCTTCTGGCTTGTTGTTAGATTTTCAGTTAGTCCACTCGACAACTATATTTTTCTCGTTATTTCTGATTTCCTGAGATCGCACAAAATTGCGGGGAAAGAGCATACATAGGAGAAAAATCTCGTCTTTCTATTTCTTGTTTGCCAGATCGCACACAACGCAGAGCAAAGAGCATACAAAAATAAGAGGGCATGGATTCGGTAATAAAAAAATGACTATAAATCGAAACAAACAGAGGGATAATTAAATATAACTGTAAAAAATACTTTATACCTCCAGATCTAAAATGACATAGCTAGGGAACCCCTAAGCCTTTTTGCATGAAACGAAAGGGGTTCCTCACTATAACAAAGGCTCCAAACACAACAAAGCAGTTCTGCTTGCCTGAAAGTGGTCAGAAATAGAAGATCTGGAAAATGGTAGTCACATGCAGTCAAAATCGGCTTCAGATTGGATCAAGAATGGATGCGTCCTTCAAACAACTCTGATACCATGATAACTTTCCTTAACTCCAAGCATAGATCGAAGTTTGGTAAAGTTTGCTTCTATGAGAGCCTTTGTAAAGATATCAACAACTTGATCATTGGTTGAACAATAGTGCACTTCAATAACACGATCATGAACGAGCTTTGTGATGTTGTTCTCTCACCTTACTTGGGGGATTAATCTTTGATCCTAGTCCAGTGAGACCCCTCTTAAGGCCCCTTGGGTATGAGGGGCACTGTTTGGGAAGCTCTGATTGAGATACCGTAGTTTCGTCTCCCCATATGTCATAATCAACACCTTCCATCTTACATTACAAGCCCATGTTTCACGTCCATTCTTCGGGTTCAACTTGTCATTTGTTCTTGGGGATTTGGCACACATATGTTCACATACCTTGGGTAGGGCCTAGAAACTTTTCCCTAGGAGGTTGATGTAGCTAAAAGGAACAAAAAGAGAAAATCATGGCCACATTGAAATAAAAGAAAGAGACGATAAAATGCAAAAGATGGCCAGGGACATAAAGATTAGCACATGGGCAAAAGCCTAGCGTGAGCTCTACCTCACTCATATGGCCATCACCCAGTTTTTGAGCAGATATGACTCATTACATCAAAAGTAGGAACCCTTGCATGTCCCAACCCCAATGAGCGATAAACTGACTCACCTTTAAGGGGGTCATAAAAATGCTACATCATACAAAGTAAGCTCTAACCCTTGAGTTATAAGCAGTGTTCCACGGAGACGCGTCCCTCAGGATGGGGGATGTGCTTCCCTGCTCCCCCATGCTCCCGAGATGGGGAAACTCCTGGGGAAACTTTCCCCACGTCCCCTTTTTTGGAAAACTTGGGAAAAATCTAGGGGGTGTTTTTCTGGTGACGAAATGCGTCTATCTTATGGGGGGGACGAGGGGATGCAAGAGGGACGCATCCCTCGAATTTTTCGCTAATAACAATTAAAAAAACAATTTTTGTATTTCACTGCTTTCTATGTTTATTTTCAGTTCAGTTTTCTATGGCTGTTTTAGACTACAAATGTCATTGTGATGATGAATTTAATTTTTGATGTGCATTCTGTAGTTTCAATTGTCAAATGATGAATTTAATTTAGATGTACCTTGCATAATATTAATGCCCATTGCCAAATGATGAATTTAGATGGAACATTGCATAATGTCAAATGATAGATTCAATTTAGTAATTTATTTTTAGATTTATATTGATTATTGCAGAAATGTCAAATGATAATTTTACTTCACAATAGTCTAATACGAAATGATGATCATATTTAGTTGTGCATTTCATAATTAATAAGATTTACTATCTATTAATTTAGTTATTAACATATTGTTGGGATTTTTTATTTTTTATTTTTATATATTAATTTTTTAATAATTTTATAACTTACACATGTGCAGCGTCCCTGTTTATACTAAATTTTAGGTTCGCCCATATACTTCCTGCATTAAATAATATATCTCGTTCTAAAATTTTCACATCTGCAAACTAGGTGGAGCATTAGTCATGAAAATAATAATACAAGGAAAATAAAAAAGTAAAAGACACACAAAAAGCGTGGAAAAAGTCAAGGAGCCAAAACTGGGGGTTTCAGCCATGTATGAATTCTGTCTCCACAATTACTATATGGAAATGATGGCACCCCATGTCAGTTACTTTGACCATGTTGTGAAACAACAAAAAGAAGAAAAGATATCATGCATAGAGAAATACAAGCCACTTTAATTGGAATTTCTTATCAATACATATACATGAATGAACAATTGGGTGGTTCAAGAATTAAAACACTTTTCTATGAAGTCTCACATTTGTTAATCCCTGGTGAGACACAAAGCAAATGTGGTAGGCCTAACAATAATGATTTAAGGGCACAATAATAACAAAATGGGGGTTACAAGGGTACAATAATAACAATAAGGGGGTTACACTAACAACAATAAGGGACTATACTAGTAATATAGGGACCTAACATGCCCTTCTCCTTCAAAAAAGTGTTGTCCTCAATGCTTGAGTAGCTCTGGGTGCTTCTGTATAAAATTATCATCCTCCCATGTAGAATCTCCAGTGGGTAAGTTCTTCCACTTGATGAGATACTCTGAAATTGATCGATTCCGTAGCTGTGGAGTTCTTGTTTCTGTGACCACTTCAGGTTCCAATATGATTTTTCCTTCCTCATCAAGTTCTGACAATATTGTTTGAACTGGAAGATTTTAACCTATAACCTTCTTTAAGCATGACACATGGAAAATTGGATGCACTCGTGAAGAAGCAGGAAGCTCCAATTTGTATGCCATAGTACCAATCTTTTGCAACACCTTGTAAGGACCATAGTACTTTGGCAATAATTTATTATCCTTCTTAGCTTGCTTGAGGGACATTTGTTTGTATGGTTGTAGCCGTAAAAATACCTAGTCTCCTACATCAAAACTTCTCTCGTTGCAATGTTGATCTGTCTGTTGTTTCATTCGATTTTGTACCAAATTCAGGTTGTCCTTTAAGAGTTGGAGAACTTCTTGTTGATGCTCGATGTGATCTTCCACTGCTTGAACCTTCGAATTTTCTCTTAAATATGATGTGATGGATGGTGGATGATATCCATAAAGTGCCATAAATGCGGTCATTTTTGCTGCAGTATGGAAGGAAGTGTTATACCACCATTCAGCAAGAGGTAACCACTTGACCCATTGTGTTTGTTTATCAGATACAAAACAACGAAGATATCCTTCCAAACATTTATTTACTATCTCAGTTTGACCATCATATTGAGGATGATAAGATGAGCTATGAGCTAATTGAGTACCCAAACAAGAAAATAACTCCGTCCAAAAATTTCCAGTAAAAATGGGATCTCTGTCGCTCACAATAACCCATGGGTTTCCATGTAGCTTTTGAATTGTGTCCATAAATGTAGTAGCAACTGTACTTGCTTTAAATGGATGAGATAATGCACAAAAGTGTGCATACTTGGTAAGTCTATCAACTACCACCATGATGACACTCTTTCCTTTGGAGTTAGGTAAACTTGTGATAAAATCCATTGAAATCTCCTCCCAACGTTGACTTGGAATGGATAAGGTTGTAGAAGACCCGGGGTCTTAATTGTCTCAACTTTATTCTGCTGGCAAACCAAACATTCCACCACAAACTTTTGAATATCAGATTTAAGGCCATCCCAAAAAAATTCTTTCTTCACCCTATGGTAAGTTTTTAAAAATCCAGAGTGTCCTCCTAAAGGAGAAGTGTGAAATTCCAAAAGAATCTTTTGTTTTAGTTGGGAATTCTTACAAAGATATAAGCGATCTTTGTACCATAAGGAATCATTTTTCCAACTAAATGTATTGGATGTACTAGGATCTTGCTGCAACTTTTGAATGAGTGTCCATACATCTTTGTCCTTCTTCCATTCATCTCTTGCTTCGGTTATCCAATCTGGTTGGATAATAGAAATGGCACAAAGCAATGCTTCCACCTCTTCATTCTTTCTTGAGAGTGCATCTGCAACAACATTTAGCTTCCCTTTTTTGTATGTTATTTCAAAGTCATAACCCAACATCTTTGTGACCCATTTTTGCTGCTCTTCTGAAGATAGTCTTTGTTCCAAAAAGTGTTTAAGACTATCATGATCAGTTTTTACCTTGAAGTATCTTCCCATTAGGTAAGTTCGCCATTTCTTTAGTGCATGTAGTATTGCTAACATTTCCTTCTCATAAATAGGTTTCTGTAAATACTTTCCTTTGATTGGGCGACTTTCAAAAGAAATGGGTCTTCCTTCTTGCATTAAAACAACACCAATTCCATTTCCTGAGGCATCACATTCCACAATAAAGGTTTTTGTGAAGTCTGGCGTAGCTAAGACTGGTGCTAGGCACATTGCCTCTTTAAGGTGTTCAAAGGCCTTAGTTGCTTCAGGAGTCCATGAAAATGCATCTTTCTTCAATAATGTTGTTAGAGGTGCTGCTATTCTCCCATAATTCTTAACAAACTTGCGATAATACCCTGTTAACCCGAGAAATCCTCGCAGCTGCTTTATGGTTGTGGGGACTTTCCATTTCTTAATGGCTTTAATTTTGTTAGGGTCTACCTTAACACCCTCGTGAGATACAATATGACCCAGATATTCCACCTCTTGTACTCCAAAGAAACATTTGGATGTTTTTTCATATAATTGTTTCTCCTACAATAGTTTGAGCACCCTGTCAACATTTTGAACATGATCCTTCCAAGACCTGCTGTAGATTAGTATATCATCAAAAAATACTAGCACAAATTTTCTAAGGAAGGGTTTGAAAATGGAATTCATCAACCCTTGAAATGTAGAAGGTGCATTGGTAAGGCCAAAAGGCATGACCAAAGATTTATAATGACCCTCTTGAGTTCGAAATGCTGTTTTCGAAATATCTTCAATCTTCATTCTAATTTGATGATACCCTGAACGAAGATCCAATTTGGTAAAATAAATTGGTCCATGTAATTCATCCAATAATTCATCAATCACAGGAATGGGAAATTTATCTTTAATGGTGAGCTTATTGAGCTCCCTATAATCTGGACACATGCGCCATGATCCATCCTTCTTGTGTACCAATACTACTGGAGCAGAGAAAGAACTTTGACTAGGTTGAATTATACCAACCTCTAACATTTCTGCAATCATACGTTCAATTTATCTCTTTTGGACATAAGGATATCTATAAGGCCTGATGTTTGGAGGAACACTTCCTGGAATCAAATGAATAGCATGATCATGATCACGAATAGGTGGGAGTCCTTTGGGAGTTTCAAACACCTTGGAATGATTGTCCAAGACTTGTTGGAGATCTGCAGAAATAGATGATTTTGATGTTGGAGCTTCTAGTGAGCATAATTGTGCAATTACGCCTCGTTGTTCTTTCTTTAGAAGCTTTGTCATGCCATTAGAGCTTATTATCCTTCCTGGCTTCCCTTCAATAACCCGTAATTCGACTTCCTTTCCTTCTGAAAAAAATTTCAAGAAAAGTTCTTGAAAATTAAAAGCTACCGTCCCCAAAGATTGTAACCATTGTACTCCTAGTACAACATCAACACCTCTCATAGGAATGGAAAGCATTGGACTAGTCAATACATATTCCCCCATGGTTAGCTTGATATTATGGCATTTTCCAGAGCAATTTATAGTTCCTCCATTTGCAACCATCACTTGACATTCTGGTGTTGGGTATAGGAAACAATTTAATTCCTTGGCTACCTCACAATGAATAAAATTATGGGTGCTACCTGAATCAATCAACACTATTACCTTTTTCTTCTTGATATGTCCTTCTATCTTGAGAGTTTGAGGAGTGGTAATTCCTGCCAGTGCATTACACGATATGGTCGGATTCATTTCTTCCTCTTCTAGGGCTGGTTCCTGGTGTATATCCTCTTCTTGTTCATTTCTTCTTCCTCTTCACAATCTATGTAAAATAATTTCTTCTCAGCACACTTATGACCTTTAGTGTATTTGCTATCACAACTGTAGCAAAGCCCTTTTGCTCTTTTTTCTTCCAATTGTTGTGGTGTCAACCTTGTAAGTTGTGGAAATCTAGGAGTAGCAACACTTCCCTCTTTATAGAAGTGAGTGGTAGGCTTCCTTGTCGCCATAATTTTACATTCAATTTTTCTTGCCAACCTAAATGCCTTCTCCAATGAATCAAGTTCCAAAATGCGAACTTCATGTTGGATGTTATCCTTTAAAGTACCTATGAAGAGATCAATCCTGTGTTCCTCTGGAATATCAGTTACCCTTATATTCAATTTTTGGAAGTCCTTAATATGCTCCCCCATTAAACCCTTTTGTTTGAGATTTATCAATTGGCTAAAGAAGGTGTTGCTCTTTGTATCCTCATAATGTGCTATCATTTCCTCCGTAAAAATTGACCAAGTGACAATTTTTTTACGGGAGCAAAGCCATTGATAACATACAAATGTATTTTGTTCTAAATGTAAAGTTGCAATGCGTACCTTTTGTGTGTTTTGCACGTTATGGAGATCAAAATATTGCTCCATCTGTAGTATCCATGTTAGAGGATCCTTTCCATCAAACTTCCTCATATCCATTTTTGGAATATGGTGGTTCTTCCTGCCAACATTAGAGTTTATGAAGTCACGATTAACATTTATTTTGTTCTCATCATGAGTTTCCTCTACTATCTTTTCACCATTAGGAAACATTTTTTGTATCAACTTTGTCAAACCTTCCATGTATGCTTTTAGATCATTCTTCATGTTTTCCATTTTTTCATCGATCTTAGCTTCCATGTCATCCATCTTAGATTCCATGCCAGCTTCCATGCCATTCTTCAAACCATCCATCTTAGATTCCACGCCTTTCTTCAAACCATCCATCTTAGTTTCCACGCCTTTCTTCAAAACTTCCATGTCATTTTTTATTTCTCTTTGCGAGAGCGAAATTTGTTGCACTTGCTCTTGTAATTTTGATATGTCATGTTGTCATTCTTCGTCTTCATGAGTCATAGTAGAGCTTTCTAAAGGCTTAATGGGCGTTGAATTATTTTTAGGGGCCATTTTAGAATCCAATACTGATATCTATTCTACAATATGCCCTTGGAATCAATTCAACTTGATTCTTAAAACAAGACTTATGCAATTCGGAAAAAAAATACACACCTTTTACTTGCTTTTGAGGAGCTCGATATTGAAATTGAATTATCTCTATAATTGCGGATCCTCAATATCTGAAATTCGACCTTGTAGTAGCCCTCTGAAGCTTCTTTCAAATGCCACAGGTCTGACCTGATTTGGATTCCTCAAGACAAAGTTATGTCCAATCTCCCACAATGACCCAATTATGGAGTGATGGGTTTAGTAGAGCGAACTTGTACGACTGCCACGTGTCACTGACTTATCCTTTGGCTCGAATTGATAGGCTGAAAACTATAGTTCGTGTACTTGCGGTCACTTTTCTGACATTCAATCCGATGCTGGGAAGAGAGAGCTATGTAATAGATTTCCCACGATCTATCTCATTATGGGGTGATGAAGCTCTCAAAAGCATTAACTGGGATATCTCTAAAAATATTTAAACCAATATCGACATTGGTTGACGATGTTCCTGGAATTGTTGCTTCGCACTCTAAAATTCACTGTTTGAGCACAATAAAACAAAGTTATTAGCCACGATATTTGTTTGAATGTGACCTGATCCCAGCTACGTGCAAATGTTGTTGAACGACTCCAAAGAAAGAATGTAAGCACACGAAAATGGCCATGAGGCCAACCTCCAATACATTATTGAATGAACAATTCTTGGATGATTCAAATTACAAAACCTACTTTCTATATATAGGAGTCCATGGGGCCACAATGTAATCCTAGCCGACCTAACAATAATAATTTAAGGGCACAATAATAAAGATATGGGGGTTACAAGGGTACAATAATAACAATAAGGGTGTTACACTAACAACAATAAGGGACTATACTAGTAATATAGGGACCTAACAGACCATGGCACATGGCCATGAAATCTTCTCCCCTCCATTACCATCATTACTATTCATTAATACATATCAATTGAAGGGTGTACCAAGGAAATGTTACTTACCCTTAGGGGTTGTGTTGGAGGGGCTAGTTGAGTTAGTCGATTAGCCCAGTCAATTCAACACACTAAAGAATGTATTGTAAGTTGGTCAACTCTCTAGTCGAGTCAATTGGCCAAGTTACTCTGATTATGTCGGTTGAGATAGTTAAATTGCTGTAACTATCTATTCAGGATATAAATATGCATGTACTTGACTCTATGTACTAGTTAGATTGGTTGTTGAGGTTATCTTAATACAAATGTTGATTCACTGGCTCTCCACTACTTTGTGTGTCTTTACTTTTCCACGTATTGCATATGATTATGTAGTTTACTTGATGTTCCTTCCTATTGGTAACTGATGCATACTTTTTGCTAGATTACAACATTGGTTTCGTTGTCGGTAGTGTCAGATCCAAGTTTACACAATATGCATGTATAAATGTTAACACTGGAAGAGATACAAGAGTGGTGGGAGAAAAATATCAATAACTACTTGAAGAACTACGTGAGGAGAAATAAATTATCGATTGCATAAGCTAGAGTGCACTTCTTCATGGAAGCACATGAAGATTTTATTGAAGTAGTTCTTCCTGAAATAAAGAAACAGCTCAACCAATTCCCTAATGCGACAGGAAGAACCTAACGAATGACTAACTCTAAAGCTAACAAAAGGAGGAAGAACGAAGTTGCACGAGTGGGTTGATAAGTTTCTAGATGACTTCTACGAGGAGTAAGCAATAGAAGAACACACTTTTATTGAAATAATTAAAGCACAATTATTTGATGATTTCCATGACAGTTTCTTTTTCACTATACTTGCTTTATTACATATTTTTTTCCTCGACATGGGAGTCAACAAATAGTTGAATACAGACCACCCTTGCAAGTTCAAGTAGACTCTGATTGAAGTAAGCGTTAGGCCAACTGGGAGAAGTTCCTCGACGCTTGGTGTAAAAATACAAAAGAGGTGTGGGATTACTTCCTACGCAAATAAAAATGCTCGTCAAATTCACCCTCGTTGACTAGGAATACATTGGGTCAACGATGGGGGGGTAATTATTCGTGAGAGGTGTTGTCACCTTAATCCACACATGGGATTATCATGGAGAAAATATTTAACTCCTCTGGTGTGGCCTAGGGGTAAGTCTCTATTTGAGGTTGTCACTCAATTCTCAACTCCTCTGTCTAGGCTCACTCCTAGTCGAAGTCAAGGGGGGTGGACCCTACAAGAAAAACTAAGGTTTAACCCATTAAGTTAAGTTCTAGGAGTTAGTGGAGATGACCAAGATGCAATTCAACTATGTAGAGCAGTAAAAGAATCACAACGCATTCATGGGTTTAATGAGCATATACATCTGCAAGTATAGATATAGCAAGATGAAGCAAATAGACCAGTGCCGAATTATAAGTACTTGCTAAGCAAATGATCCAAGTAAATATGATAACTTTGAAAGGCTATGCTTGGAAAGAAATGCTTGAAATAAAGATGCCCCAAAAGATCAAATTCCTTTAAAAGTAAAAGTGGTAGATGAGAAACTAGCAAGTACAATAAATTAAAATACTTGAAAATGTTATTACCAATTATTTTCGCTCTTCAGGCATAAATAATTAGTTGAGTTCTAATCTTCTGATATTTTGATAGCTTCTTGACTTCTGATCTTCAAGAAATTTCAGGAGTGCCTCCTCCATTAGGTAATGAAGTATTCATTCCCTGCCATGTGCATATGAGCAAGTAACAAGAGGTAAATAGAGAAAAAAATTGGAAAGAAGTAAAAAATAAATTGGAAGTCAAAATGAGAGGAAGATAGTTTGTTGCAACGACACGAAAATATATGCTTGAGGAAGAAACTCGACAGAGGACTCAAACGCATATATGTCATTATACGGAATCAAGCAATATTCAAAAAATAGAGAGGGACAAAAGACAAAAGAAGCGATAAGAAATAGGGGACAAAATTTAACCAAAGATTAAAAATTAAAGAATTTCGAGAGCGTAAGAGCAATGATGGATGAGACTCCTTTGAAGGTAGTAGTCAACACCCATAGTTGAGAGTCGTAGCACCACCCACTCCAACAAGAAGTGAATCTACAATTAATCCCTAGTGTAGATATAATGGAAGTTGATGATTTTGGGCCAAGAATTCCGTGTACCTCAGTCACAAGTATATCAAGTCTTGTTATTAGAGAATTCCTCCAACAAAGACTCCATATTAATACAGAGCTATCCATAGTTTGGTCTAGAAGAGACGAGCAAGGAAATTTGAGAGATCTTCTCGAAATTGAAATTACAACAGTCAATCAAACTTAGATAGACAATGAAAAAAATAAAGATATACTTATCCACTTTTGGAATCTCACAAACGTATTCTCCATGCCACAATTATTATTTGTTGAGGAGAAAGAAATACAAATCGAGACGACGAACCGACACAACCTTGTACAAACTCTTTTGTCGAATATATAGATAAGGGGTGTCAAAATGGTGACAATTTGACAAATTCTGTAGCAGTCGAAGATAACGAAAAGGAAAGTACCCTCTGTACAATTCAACCATCAGTTGTCGAGGCCGACGAACCAAATTAGTTGACCAGGCTTAAGAAAAAAGTCTACCTCAAATAAAAATGGGGTTAAATCATATCCTGCTCTACGAAAGTGACAAAGATCCAAACAAGCACTAGTTCATTTGTGAAAAATCTTGGACTACCAATGACATCATAGATGAAGACAAAAAAATGGCATAATTTGCAGTAGCTCTCTAGAAGAGATCTCTTGCATGGTTTATGAACTTCATAGAGAACCAACCTAGAAATAAAAGTGATATCAAGAGTAGTTTCTTCTCCTTCTTTAAAGCTCAAGATGTTAAACATCTTGTAGCCCAATAATTAAACAAAATTAAACGACCAGATGAAATAGTCAGGGAATATGATAAAAGGTTTAAGGATTTGTTAAGTCAAATCCCTTACAATATTGATGAAGCCCTATTGGTTCAATGGTACGTCATTGGGTTATTATAGAATATTTGAGGGCCATTGAGAATGCACGAAGTGCAATCACGTTAAGAAGACTTGAAAATGGCCCAACGAATTGAGATAGATGACGATTGCCAGTCAAATTCCTCAATGAATGACAAGAGATTGGAAGAAAAAATTGAACAGCTACAACAACCGTTGTTTTCTTTATTCTTGTAGAAAACAACCTCTGGTGCACTAATTGTAGGAACGAGGGGCACACCAAAGATATCTCGAAATTTGCGGACTATTTTGATTAGGATTTTTGATGAGTCCAGGCAGACACATATTGTGACATATGTCCGATGTTGATTTATGGTAGCATCGGATGTGCTTTAGCCTTGCAATTTTGTATATGGGCTAGGAAACATGTATTCCATAATACCCATAAAGGATTTTTGAAGATTCCACTTAGAAATGGTTTAATTAAAGTAATTAATCATTTTTTATTGTTTTCTTAAGTGTAAACTTAGGGAAACTAATTAATTAAAGGGTATTAATTAATCTTCGTGTGAATCTTCTAGAAGAAGTCATGGCTCACCTCAAAATTAATCTTAGCCCTTGATTATGTTTTAATCTTTGGCCATTGAAGGTTCAACGGAAGAATATAAGGAGGGTGAGAGGCCTATGGAAAAAAACATTAGATGGAGAAAGAATCAAGAGTTCGATTTCTTCAGAGAGAGGAAGAATCGAAGTGGTTCTCATTTGCAGAGAGGGGAAGGTGACATCTCCAAGAGGGAGAATTTCTGAAGCATAGAGAGTGCATGAAGTTGAGAGAGAGAGGAGCCAAAGCATCAATGCAGAGTTAACCTAGCAGTAGTTACGCTTGGACAACACAGAGAAGCAGAGGGAGTTTCGTTTTCTGTTGGAGGGGCAGCTAAGGGTTCATCCGGTGTCAGGAGACATTTCGAGAAGGAAGGAGCACTCTAGTCTCATATAGCAGCGAGCACAAAAGCAACCACGACAAGCAACAAAATTAGTGATGCAGTGACAGCGTGAGTGACGCAGTCACTACGCAGAAATCACACAGAGCCAGTCAGTGTGGGTGTAGGTCAATGTCGAAACTCAAATGGTGATGTGAGAATTGTCTCACTCAGCCTTTTCTCATCAGAATTCTTCAGGTGATCGATTGACATTCACAATCACACATTTGTACTCAGAATTTCCGCATAATAAAGAAACCTTCAGATCTGCTGCATCGGTTTTCCCACATTGGGTTTTTTTGGGGATAATTGTCCAAAAATAACAGTGTCTATGTGTGATTACTTGTGCTATTTTTATGTGATTTGTTAATTGTGAAGTTGCAGCATATTTTATTTTGTTATTTAACACAAGAAATGTTAAATAATTGTGTTTGACAATACAATAGAAGAAATTTAATAAGTAGCTGCAGTAGAATTCTCCATTATAGAATTTCCACATCCGGTCGCATTGAGTCGTAGTACTAGAGAATAATATACAGTAAGGAATGTAAAGCCAAAATGGTGTGCCATTTCATTTGCGAGGATAATACTCATTCTATTCAAGAATATCTGTTGAACGCTAAGAACAAGCCTAATTACCATGTTGTCTATCATACTCAGGTATTAGATCAACTTAATGACCTGACTATGCAAGCAGGAAGAGGAAACATCAAAGGAGGATATGGTGGACGACGAGTAGGCTACAATGGATGAGGTCAAGGACGAGGTCATAGTTGAGGAAGGCTATATTGCTTCACATGTTGGCAAAAGGACATGTTGTGCATAGCTTCCCTCTAAAGGATAGAATTGATTTAAGATTTTGCAACATGTGTGGATTGGGCGATCACTCTTTAGAAGATTTCCCCAAAATACTAGAAAAAATATTAAACAAAAAAGCTGTAAATCTTCTTCAAACTATCCTGAAGCAAGAGATTTTGAACTTAAAAAACCTCCATGTTATTACCGGATCGAGAGTTGGTTAAGAGAACATGTTAGGGAATCAATAAGTTCTTTGACCTTTTAAGAGAACTGCCCAATATCCAAATATGAAACAACATAGTGATACAATGGAAAAGGCGGTTAAATTCTTCAAAAATGAATCTGGACAATAGAAACCGATGAAGAAAAGTATACTAGAGGAATTTCTGGAACTATTGAAAGAAGAGCAGTCATTCAATCATTCGATGGAACTTCTCAATATATTGAAAGATATAATGACAGGAACCATTGTCTAAATTGATAATCTACTTGGTAATTACTTGTGAGAGTTAAACTTCTTTGTTTTGTTATTTATTGTTCCTTCTTCAAAAAGCAATTACACAAACTATTCTTCCAAGATCACAAAGAAGCAAGAGACACATAAATTTGGCTTTAGAGCCAAGGCAATACCCCATAAGGGGGAAAATGCAACAATCCTCTTCTTATTGAATCAGATCAAATGAGATATCAAGACCCAAGACCAAGACAAATACCTCCATAAGTTCCCCAAGTCAACCCTCCAATCATTGTTATATATCCTGCCTTTTAGATCCCTTTGCCTCACAGAGAAATTCGTCCTTTCTGTAGCTCCCATTTTACAGTCTTTTCAATCCTCCTCTAACTCGAATATTATAGTCACTATTGCTCGCACTTCTTATACATTTTAGTCCTTCTTGAGTTCGCAAGTCATTACAGAGATAGCGTTAGTTAATCGCATATCTTCACAAGGTTCTAACTTCAGGAATTCACATTCTATCAACCTCAGGAATTAGCATCTTTTCCAGATTATATGACACAAAAACTCTCATGTTCTGCTCTAAAGAAACTCACAAATCTTGCCTCAGTGATTCACATTTCTCACCTCAGAACAACCATGAACTTGCTTCCGTTTTTGTTTGAGGATTCATGTCTATATATAGATGCTCGTTACTATGAATGGTCACATCTGTTGAGCAGACTGACCTGACCATCTGGAGGGTTGACTTGGTCTTATGGAGGTCAATTTGACTCTTTTTGATGCAACAAAATAGTACAAATGGACTTTAACTCAAATTTTATTCTTTGACTCAACATAACCTAGAAGCATGGAGAACATGCTTGTCTAAGGAAAAAATAATAATTTTTCTTTTTCTTTGTACATGAAATACAAATCGATACAAGTACAAAAATAATAATGAAGACCGAACCTAGCTAATTTTCTAATAGAAGCTACTACTGTAAAAATTTGTTTCAGTTGGCCTCAAAAGTTGAAGTGAAGAATCTCTGATAGATACATTATTTCATGATTTGAAGCTGTAGATTTGGTGTAGCTTATGATGTACAAATTTACATGGTCAACACCATGCTTCATACTTGCTTTGCAAGGACCACTCTGAACAATATATGGTCGAGCTAAGACAGATGTAGTGGATTGTAGCAAAGTAATAAGTGTTGAAATATGTAACTAGGATTGGTCTTCATAATGTCTATTGTATTCATGATTTTATGTATTTGATGAAAAGAGGAAAAAAATTATTATTGCCATTCTTGATGCATGGGTTTCATGCTCAAGATAGATTTATTTATAGGTCCAACACCCATTGAGTGCTTCTAAGTTTGTCATAGAATTATGAAGTCAAAAGAGTCATTGTCATAGATGTAAGACCCCTTTGGGCATCTTATATTATGTAAAATAAATTTATTTGAGTCATAAAAGACCCTCCAAGACTTTGTCAACGAGCTACAACAAGTCGGCCTCATGGAGGCAATTCATATCCCTGGAAAGCCTATATATAAGAAGGAACTCGACCTCATTTGGACATAAGACAAGCAAGTTCGATCTCCTGAAGAAATAAGCTGGAAAAAGGACAAAAATCAAGGATAAGAAGAAGAAGAGCAAGATCAAAGTTTTGGACCTCTCTCTTTCTCTCTCTTGTGTTAGGGTTTCTAAAGTTGTCGGACAAGTCGAAATTGCATAGGTTACTGGGCAAGTCGAAACTGCAGAAGTTGTTGGGCAAGTCAAAATTACAAAAGTTGATGGGCAAGTCGAAATTGTAGAAGTTGTTGGGCAAGTCGAAATTGCAAAAGTTTTCGGGCAAGTTGAAACTGCAGAAGTTGCTGGGCAAGTCAAAATTGCATAAGTTGCTGGGAAAGTCGAAATTGCAGAAGTTGCTAGAGGTCGAAGTTGTTGGGAAAGCGAAATTGTAGAAGTTGCTGGAAAGTTGTTGGGAGTCAAAATTGTTGCAAAAGTTGCTGGGGTCAAAGCTGCTGGAGAAGTTGCTGGGGTCGAAGTTGTTGCTGGAAGGTCAAAGGTTGTTGCTGTAAGTTGTGTAAGGAAAGCTCATCAAGAAGGAAGGTTGACTTGATCTTGGAGTGGTCTTTGTCAAGGGTCTTAGGTCTTGGAATTCATTATTTGAAGATTCTATAAGGAAAGAAGAATTCTTATGGGTGTTTCTTCTCAAGAGGAGAGGTTCTGGCCCTGGCTAGCAGCCTACATTTTGTGTCCTCTTGTCTCATTGTTCTTTAATTGTTTGGTAGTTGTTTGATGATAAGAACATAATAATAATCAAGTGAAAGAAGAAGCTAATCAAGTTAAGTAATATACATCACAAGCAGTTATCAAAGTAAGAGAAATCACCAATCTAGCTGCCCCTAGATTTCTCAACATGGAATCAGAGCTAAGGTGACTATAACAAGAAAAGGTAGCTTGAAGAAGATCATCTAATTGAAGAAGGATACATAAGGGCAGAGCAAACTAAGGAGCATAAAAATGACCATCCATCACATAAGAAGGATCACATCATCGCGACTCTTGGAAGAAGAAAAAGAGCTCAAAAAATCTACCTCCATTGAAAGAAGGACTCTACATTTGAAGTACCTGGGGAAGCCTCCACATTCTACATTATCATCCAAGGAAGCAAGAAAAAGCGTTGCCATCATCATGAAAGACATCAAGGTGATCTCTCTCTTATTGAAGCAAATATCACATCTGGAATATCCTTGAAGAAGATCATCAAGGAAGCAACATCATTAAAAAGGCATCAAGTTGAAGATATCATCATCTAGGAGCATATTCATTTGACATTTATGTATCTTTACATCTATGTCTAAATCTACTATCAAAATGACTTCATTCTCTAAGAAAAGCAACAAACTGGTTGGGTCATCAAATTTCCTTGCATGGAAGAAGATGATGGATTTGATCCTCATAGAGAATGAAGTTATTGAATATGTTAAGGGTTCAATCTCCAAACCATCTCAAGAGCAAGCTCAAGCACTATTGAAGTATATGAAAGGGGAAATAAGGGCTCAATGAATCCTCATATAATCAATTAAGGATTCACTCATCCCTTATGTAGAAAAGATGGAGACATCAAAGGAAATTTATGAAAGTTGGTAGAACTGTTTTCCCTAAGCACTGTAGGAGAAATTATATCATTGAGAACCGAATTATACAAGGTGAAGGTATCTAAGGATGAAGGGATAGCCTCATACCTTATAAGGGTGTCACAAATAAGAAATTAACTTCAAGATTTAGGAGAAATTATGTCCGATAGAGAAATGACCATGGTTGTGCTCAATGCACTACCTGATGAATGGGGCAAATTTGTATCATGTATCTATGGGAAGAAGGAAGCTACTCCATTTAGTGAATTTTGGTCATTATGTAAGATTGAAAAAACTATGTTGAAGGCAAAGAGCGATGTTGGATCAATTGAACAAGTTCAAGCATATGCTTCCATGGTGAAGAGAAAAGGAAAGTTTGGAGAGTTTGATCCTCGAAAAGAGAAGATCGATATGTCAAAGATACAATGTTTTGAGTGTAATGAATATGGGCACTATAAAAGGAATTGTCCCAAACTCGAGAAGGACAACAAGAAGAGAAAGGAAAGAAATGAAGCCCATATCACTGAAGAAGTAGAAAAACCTGAAAGGAAGAAATCAAAGGAGGAAGTGAAAGATATGTACTATGACTGAGATAATCTCCTTAGTTCTTTTCAGGTATAGATAGGAAGCATCACAAGTATGATGGGACGCATTATATCAAGATAGAGAAGACATCATCATAGAAGCATGGAAGGATAGCTGAAGTAGAAAGTCTACATGGTTGTAGCAGTCATCCTGATAGGAAGGATGTAGCTCATGGCATCTCCATTGAAAGAATATAAGGACAACCGAAGTAGTAGTATATATGTTTTGAAGAAAGTCAACTAGCAAGATAGAAGATAAAGAAATCATCATATATCATCATCATTAGGAAGGAGAATTTGCAAAATAAGGATCATTAAAATCCTCCATTGGAATCCTTGTTAGAAGATTCACCTCTAGTTAAGAAGAAAGTGTCTCGCTAATTGTCTACATTCCACCTTGTATGGGATCCATTGTTTAGAAATATGATGGTATGGAGACAAAGGAGTGCAACATGTCAAGTTGGTTGAAGTACTTTCATCTTCAAACGAGGAAAGGAAGCTGCTAGAAGGAAGTCTAAATGCCAAAAGGAGGAAGAGGTATGTATATATTTGATAGATAAGTCATGTCATCATATAGTTGCTGATAGCATGGTTGAATGCTCTATCTCATGAGCATGATCGAAAGAAGAAGGATCTCTTCCATTAGAATGATGCATGAAGGCATGTAAACAATGTGCCTTGAACTCTTCTACATATTGATAAGATGAAATCAACATACTATGACCTCATATGGAAGATGAGGTGGTTGACAATTATGGTTCCTATAATGAAGGAACTATGTATAGAAGTTCCTGGGGAAGCAATATGTGAAGAAAGGAAGAAGAGCTCGAGAAAGATGCAACTATAGTCATGTAAGATAAGTAATCAACATCCGATAACTAGAAGAATTAGCTATGATATCTCCATGGAAGAAGGTATGAAGACCCTGATATGGATACTGGAAAAATAAAATCCTTGGTAATATATGTTTTGGAGATGGGTTCATGCATGTGTAGGATGTTGATGTTGTAAGAAGTTGATGTCATGACGAAAGACCATCATAAAAAAGGTAACTTTGATTTAATGTTTATCTTGATTTTTGAAAACATTTAGTTGGGTTGAAACAAGGCTAATGAAAGAGAGTTGTAGATGTCACCTACAACTAGTACTCTTGAAATTGGATGGAAGATACTGAAAGAAACATGACTTGGAAGAGGTAGTTGTATGAAGGATAGCCATATGTGAACTAGAAGATCACTTTCCGATGAAGAGAAGGATGACATGACCATTGGTTAGTTGAAGAGAAAGTGATGGGGAAGATGGCCGATGCCCTACGAAGAAGTTCTAGAAGATGAAGGCTCCATGATGAAGAAGTTGAAGTTCATGACATCAAAAGGAGGAGCCTTACAAGTAGCTGATAGTACCATGATCTCCACCAAAGAGTAGATAGTTGCTGTTGGAAACAAGTTCCTGGTTGAGAGGGAGCTTGGGCAAGTCCCTTGTTAAAAGGGAGCTTGGGAATATTGCTTTTATTGGAATGTGTAGATCCTCTCTAGTTGAGAGGGAGAGATAGACACATCATTCTTGTCTTCATGTTATGAAGAAAGAATGGATGATTGAGTAAGCATTTGGTTTTCGATACTCTTTGAGGATGTGGTAGGCCATTCGATAGGTAAGAGTAGTCGAAGGGAAATTCCTTGAGGATGTGTTATTCCAAGGCAGGAATTGTCCTAGAAGGACATACTTTGTGAACATACAAATGGGGTATGTGCCTTAAGATACAATGATGGTGGTGTCTATCAATGATTGTCTCGCCAACATTGTGCCCTAAACTTGTGGAGAGATAGAGCTGTTAGTCAAGGCCTTGCTATGTGACAATGCTGGTTGGTATGAGGAGATGCACATATATAAGCTAATAAAATAGCTTATGAGATGGCTTACCAATCTGACTCTTATGAGAATTCTTCAGTATGAGAATGTCCAAGTACCATGTATGGATTATGAATACCTCCCTAGTTAAGGGGGAGTGTTGTAATATGTAACTAGGTTTGGTCTTCATAATGTCTATTGTAATCATGATTTTATGTATTTGATAAAAAGATAAACCAAAATTTATTATTGTCATTCTTGATGCATGGGCTTCATACTCGAGATAAATTTATTTATAGGTCAAGCACCCATTTAGTGCTTCTAGGTTTGTCATAGAATTATGAAGTCAAAAGAGTCATTGTCATACATGTAAGACCCATTTGGGCATCTTGTATTATGTAAAAGAAATTTATTCGATCCAAGACCTTGTCACTGAGCTACAACAAGTCGGCCTCATGGAGGCAATTCGTACCCCTGGAAAGTCTATATATAAGAAGGAACTCTACCTCATTTGGACATAAGACAAGCAAGTTCGATCTCCTTAAGAAAGAAGCTGGAAAAAGGACAAAAATCAAGGATAAGAAGAAGAGCAAGATTGAAGTTTTGGACTTCTCTCTCTCTTGTGTTAGGGTTTCTAAAGTTGTTGGGTAAGTCGAAATTGTAGAAGTTGCCGAGCAAGTCGAAACTGCAGAAGTTTCTGGGCAAGTTTAAATTGCAGAAGTTGTTGGGCAAGTTGAAATTGCAGAAAGTTGCTAGGCATGTCGAAATTGCAAAAGTTGCTGGGCAAGTCGAAATTGCAGAAGCTGATGGGCAAGTTGAAATTGCAGAAGTTGCTAGACAAGTCAAAATTGTAGAAGTTGTTGGAGGTCGAATTTGCTGGGGGTCAAAATTGCTGGAAAAGTTGTTGGGGTTGAAGTTGCTGTTGGAAGGTCAAAGGTTGTTGCTGTAACGCATGTAAGGAAAGCTCATCAAGAAGGAACATTGACTTGGTCTTGGAGGGGTCTTTGTCAGGCTATGTTGCAGGAAACGCTGGGCTTGAGCCCGTTTCTAGGCAGAAAAAATACTGAAACGCGTTTGGTACGGCCTGGAAACGTGTTTCAGACTGTACTGCCACATTTCACGTGGGGGAAACGTGGCCTAGTACGACCTAAAATGTGTTTCCAGGTCGTACAACCACGTTTCAATGATAAAGTGTCATTTTTTTTCTTTTTCATTTTTTTTTTCGCTCTTTGCCAATTCAGGAGTGATAGAGGGAGATATTGAAGATTGGAAACAATTTTTTTTTGAGTGGGGCAACCTAATGTTCAATCCTATGGCCCTAGTGTTGATATGGAGTTCATGGTAATGTTAAATTCTTAAAGTAAAAGTGACATTCTCATTTATCTTTCACATAATTTTTTAACATTACCATGAAATGACTCATGATGTTTGAGAGTGGTTTCACCCTCATTGGATTTCATATGGAGAAAGTAGAATTTTAGATCTCACCCAAAATACAGCGGAATTATCATTTTTTCAGGATTTCAAGATTGGGGGGATTTCAATGTTTCCATTGGATTTTGTCATGTACTATGGTATGGAACTTGTACTTAACCAATGGAACCAAGCCCTCTATGGAGGGGAGACTCCCAATAATCAAGAGAACCTAGGGTACTAGGGTATGGAACTTGTATTTAATCAAGAGCACTAAGGCCGTTCGACTATGCAGGAGGAGACTCCCAATCAAGCACGAGAAAAGAAATTAGAAATTTCTCTTGGCTAATTTTGGTTATTCTATTTTGATTATGTGATCATTCATGAGTAAATGTGATGGTAATTTAGAGACTTATAGTTTATGCATTGACATTGGACAATTTAATCATAATGTAATAAATTATAATGTATCATGTATGCTTTATGATTGCACATCTATGTTGCAGGAAAAGTGGGTCTCACCCCTGTTTCACACAAAAAACAAAACGAAAATGCGTTTCTGCGTACCGTAGGGCCTAGAAACGCATTACCATAGGGCCTAGAAACGCGTTTCCAGCCGTACTGGTACGTTTCCTGTACGGGAAACAATGCGAGTACGACCGGAAACGTGTTTCCTTCCACTTAAAGCGACTTAAGTTGTGTTTATTTTTTATTTTTTTGGGTTTGCGTGCGTTTTAATATTTTTTTTAATTGTTTACTTTGTCTTTTGGATGCTTCTAGATGGTTATCTAAACTTATAATAATACAATTCGCCTCATTTTCTCACACACGAATTGAGCAAGTCGTTTTACTTGGAGAAGGAAGATTTTAGCAAGGAGAAAAGAGGAAGAGAGTAGTGCTTCAGCTAGGGTGTTTTCACCAGTGAGCAAAGAAGATTTCAATAGCAAGAGAAAGAGATTTCAAAAGCAGATTTGGAGTGCGAAGTTTCTAGCTACGACATTCTTGGTTTTTGGCTCAGCTACAACCATATTTCTCTTGTTTTTTTTGGCATTTTGGGGTAGCTTCAGCTACGCAAAATTAATTTGGGTAAGAAGCATTCAATTTCTTGGTTTTTTCCCATTGTTTCCTCTATTTTTCGAGGGTTTATGGTATCAAAATTGTAAAAAACGTTTTTTATTTATAGATTTGTTTTTTAATTTTTTTTTTTTTTGCAGAAATGGCTTCCATCCAAGGTTCAAGTTCAAACCCCAAGGCCAACCCAAGGGCTGAATATTATCCTCTTTGGAGGCATGTTGAGAAGCTTCAAAGGTGTGGAGGTGGTGGCTCATGGGAATGTCGATGTAATATTTGCAGTAATTCTTACAAGGGCTCTTACCCAAGAGTGAAGGCACATCTTTTGCATGGAGGAGGACAGGGGATTGCAGGTTGCACAAAAACATCAGACCCTGTGGTGAGCAGGGAATATCAAAGAGAGCAAGATCAGTAGGATGGAATTAAAAGAAAGCATGATGATCTTAGTCAAGCTGCTACTAAAAATCCAACAAACATTGTGCCAATGATTGTAGTTGAAGCAAGGAAGAGGGGAGCCACTCAACAACCAGAACAACCACCATCCAGAGGGGCATTTGGTATAGTTCAAGATAGAAAATTTGCTAAATTGGAGAATGTGCAAGCAAGAGAAGAAGCTGATTCCAGAGTGGCTAGGTGCATCTATGCATGTGGTCACTGGTATCCCATTCAATGTTGGTCGCTCTCCTTACTGGCAAGATATGATAAGGGCAACTAACAAAGCTCCTCAAGTGTACAAGGGGCTAAACTATGAGAAAGTTAGAACTCAGCTTCTCAAAAATGAGAAGGATCTTGTTGAGGATGTCTTATCACCAATTCATTCTTCTTGGAGTTGCTCTGGGGTTACCATAGTCTCAGATGGATGGACAAATACAATGCGTAGACCATTGATAAACATCATTACCACTTCACCAAAAGGAGCAATGTTTTTAAAGGCAAAAAACTGCTCGGGAGAGGTAAAAGATGCACAATTCATTGCTAATTTTATTATCAAATCTATTGAATAGGTAGGTCCTAACAGGGTGGTGCAAGTTATCATGGATAATGCACAAGTAGCAAAGCTGCAGGTTTGATTATTGAGGGGAGGTATGTACTATGACCACATCTTTTGGACCAATGTTCCATCAAGTCCCCTGGAGGTGGGAGTGAGGGGGCGAGGGAGCTTGGGAGTGGCCTATGCAAAAGCTCCCTACCAATTTTCAGGAAATGTGGGGGGAGGTCCGGGTCATAAAAATTATAAAATATAAAAAATATATGATATATCATTGAAAATTTAATATTTATAATGTAACTGTATTTTTGCAAGGAATGTATATACAATCATCATACACGTACATCATGAAAGATAAATCATAAATGATAAAATTATAAACCGATGAATGATGAATCATATAACTGAAACAAATTTAAAAGTTAAAAATTAAAACATACATCATACAATTATACATGTAAGTTTGTAAGTTTGTAACTGTATAATCATTATGTAACTACTAACAATGTACAATGAAAATAAAGTTTAAGATATCATATGACATATTATATCAAGATTCAAAATAAAGTTTAAACTGAAGTTTACAACTCAATTTTGAAACATAAAACTTAAAAGCAAATAAGTTATGTCTAAAAAATAAAACATAAAACATAACATATGAATATCAAATGATATCATCATAATGATAAATGGGCATAAATGCTCAAGGTAATGCCCCACTAGTCTCTACATCTAGCTGCTGCACGAATATATCAGGATCAACCATGTCACCATATGAATCAAAATCACTTGGATTCTCAAACATGCTAAGTGGCACACCAACTTTTAACAGGAAAGCATAAACTAAAACAATGAAACAAACTTTTAACACAAATAAAATTTTAACCTAAAAAAAATCATTTATTTTTTTTCATTTAAAAAAAAAGTTTTTTTTTTCAATTTTGAGCCCTTCACGCCCCTACACACCCCCTTCACGCCCCCGCACGCTCCCTTCAGGCCCCCCTCATACCCCCTCGACCCCTAAATTGGAGGAAACATCCCCTTTCACGTCCCTCTTAGTTTCCTGATTTTTGGGGGTGTGGGGAAACGCCCCCTAGAAGTCCCCAAGACCCCAGAGCGCGAGGGGGCAAGGAATCTAGAGCCCTAGGTGGGGGGGTTAGACCCCGTGTAACACTGTTTTGGACACCCTGCATTGTCCATAATCTGAATCTGATCTTAGAGGAGTTCGACAATAAAGTCCCATAGATAAAGGAACTCACAGGGGAAGCAAGGGAGATTGTTAAATTCATCACCAACCACCACCAATCTCAAGCAATATTTCGAGAGTACTCCAAATTAGAGTTGTTAAAAGTTGCTGAGACAAGATATGCCTCAAACTTCATAATGTTGCTTCGCCTTGTTGAGGTTAAGCAAGCATTAGTGTCTATGGTGGTGAGTCAACTTTGGGTTGAGTGGAGACAAACAGATTCAGAGCGGGGATATACGGTGCGTAGATTGTGCCTTGATGAGGATTGGTGGAGCAAGATAGATTTCTTGCTAATGTTCACAACCCCTGCATTTGAGCTTCTTCAAAATGCTGACACTGACCAACCTTTCTTAGGAGAGGTATATGATGGCATGGATTCCATGGTTGAGAAAACTATGGAAATCATTTCACAAGAGTCTCCACAACTTTTGTTTGTAGATGATCATTTTGCTGAATTAATCAAGAAAATCATTGTTGATAGGTGGAACAATTTCAACACTCCATTGCACACTTTAGCACATGCCTTGAACCCAAACTTTTGTGATGAGGAACGTATTGCTCAAAGCAATGGGAAGAGGAAGGCACCCCATAAGGATAAAGAGTTGGCTAATGGGGTGAAAAAAGCCCTTATGAGAATTTTTCCAGCTCATCTACACAGGGAGGTGAAGGAAGAATTTGCCAATTTTGCTGCATGAATAGATGATTATTAAGATATATCATCTTTGGAGGAGATAAGCACCATGAATCCAGTTAGGTGGTGGATTTTTCATGAAGCAAATGGTGTACATTTGCAAAACCTTGCCATTCGCCTCCTTTCACAAGTGGCAAGCTCTTCATCAGCAGAAAGGAATTGGAGTACCTATGGTTTTATTCATTCTATGAAGCGCAATAGGTTGGGCTCACAAAAGGCAGAGGATCTTGTTTATGTGCACTCCAACCTTCGCCTTGCATCTTGTAGGGGTCCAGAATGTAGCAATGGTCCTTCTAAATAATGGGATGTGGATCCAGAAAATCCTGATTTGGATCTCTCTCTTGTTGCCTTGAATATTGAGGACCAGGATCATAGAAGTGGAATTGGCCAAACATCTTCTTCAACTACACCATTCACTGCTGAGCATGCTTCTGCTGCTATATTTGATGAGGATTCTGATAATAAGTATTAGTCTTTTGACTCTATTGTACTTGTAGCCTCATATATATAATAAACGCTGATTTTGAGATTTTGATATATAATAAAGGCTGGTTTTCGATATTCTAATATTTCTATTTTCATTATGTGTCTGTTATCATTCATGAGTAAATGTGTTGTAACTTGTAATAGTTTACGCTTTGAATGTAATAAATTATAATTTATCATGCATGTTTTATGATTTCACATAACATTTCTTAAATGTCATATATATATATATATATATATATATTTTTTTTTTTTTTTTCGCGTTTCCCCGTTTCCAAAATCTGGGGAGGTTGTGTTTCATATCATTTCCAGTTTTGGAAACTCGTTTCCGTTTCCCCATTTTGTGCAACTTAGTTGCACATATTTCTTAAATGCCCTAATATATATATATATATATATATATATATATATATATATATATATATTGTGTTTCCTCATTTCCAAAATTGGGGGGGGGGGGGGGGGTCAAGTTTCGTACCCGTACCTGTTTCCCCGTATCGTGCAACTTAGTTGTCAGGGGTCTAAGGTCTTGGAATTCGTCATTTGAAGATTCTATAAAAAAAGAAGAATTCTCGTGGGTTTTCCTCTCAAGAGGAGAGGTTTTGGCCCTGGCTAGCAACCTACATTTTGTGTCCTCTTGTCTCATTATTTTTTCATTATTTGGTAGTTGTTTGATGATAAGAACATAATAATAATCAAGTGAAAGAAGAATATAATAAAGCTAAGTAAAAATACATAATAAGCAGTTATAAAAGTAAGAGAAATCACCTAGTCTAGTTACTCCTAGATTTCTCAACAATAAGTACCTGTGTAGTAAAATTGAATATGGTAATGAAGAGAGGCTACAAATTCAAATAGTGCAGAAGAGAGAAGAACATCTCAAGGGAACTACTTTAGTGATGATATCCTTGTTGAAACTGAAATTAGACTTCTATTGCAGCGTGTATTATAAACAACAAAGCAATAAAGCATTAAAGGCTACTTGGACATGGCCAAGTTACTTTATCCAAGGCATGGTGTAGAAAGGAGCAATGGAGCTCCAATATATATCTACAAATATGTAAATTGTTGAGATTCTCTAAAGTAAAAGCCTATCTACTCAGAAGCAAGCTGGACAGAATGTTCTTTTCTCATTAAGAAGGAGCCATGATGTCCTTCGGTTAAAAACAAGGTATCTTTTGAAAGCTAGAAGGACTTGGAGGGCTCATAATAGATTTTGACCAAAAGATGATTGATTCCAAGGAAAATTATAAAATTGTGCAAATCTTCTAGAAGGCATATGGACTTAGCTGCGAGAAGGACTTGCCTAAGTCATAATAGAATTTCACGAGAAAAGATAAACATAATTCACCCGAAAATCCATGATGGACCTTGGCTAAGTGAATGAAATTTTTTGAGGAGCCAAAAGGACTTTGCTCTCAAAATAACTTGAATAGACCATAAAGGATTTAGACAAAGAGAAACTGATTGAAGCCATAATGGACTTTGGAAAATTACCCTGGAAGATGGAATGATCTATAAAATGTACATATGAAAAAAAAATTACTTTTCCCACCCCAAAATTATTTATCTATGAGCTAATGAACTTTGCTTATAAAGGAGAATTTTCAAAAGGAAATATATTGTTGGAGAATACCTCCCTCGCGAAGAGGGAGTGTTGATTTTTTGTAGCATCAGGAGGTATTCCCCCATGCCAAAGAGGCCTTCTAAGTCGGCTAAAAAGAAATTGTACAAAATGAAAAATTGAAGTTATTTTTTTGGGGCAAATGTAGAGCCCCAAAAGACAAGTTGGCCCCACCATGTGAATGTGTGTGACCCTTGGTTAAAACTCACCTTGTTTGACCACTATAAATATCAATTCGAACTCCATCATTTGGACAATTCAGATCACTCAATCATATAAATTGTGTTCACACATGTGAGTTAAAGGAGGATAATTTTGAGGTTTGACAAAGACATTGAAACTACTTGTTGACCATCTTTGACTTGTCTGTTTTGACTAAGATTCAGACTACTATTTTGACTGTAGTTTGAATAAATTCTAGACGAGTTTCACTGAAGAAGGCTACATTTACCACACAAGTTTGGACCAGTTTGACTGAAGTTTTGGGCGCTTTGACTGCAATTGAATGCAGACTATTTGACCATAGGGCCGAGTTGACCTCAGGGAGAATTTCCGCCCTTTGACTTGTTGACCGCAGGCTGAATTTTGAACCCTTTGACTAGAGTTTACTTTCATGCATCTTGAAGGATTTCTTTCACCAGATTTCACTGGAAACTTGAATTTGGATTCCACACAGATTCAGAAAGATTTTTCTTTGTACTTTTGAAGAATTAGTCTCCTTTAGAAGAAAACTTGTTGGATTTTTCCACCAAGTGGGTTTTCCTAGGGTAAATCTGCTGTCTCTATTGTGTTTAGCTGTCTCTTATTGATCTTCTTGTTATTATTTCATTACTGTTGAAGATTTTCTAAGTGTAATTGCTCAATGATACATGTGGCATGTGAAAAATTAAATTGACAAATCATTGGAAGTAATTATGAAGATTAAAAGATCAAATTGTATTGTGTACTATTGTAGAAAAATCAACACAGTGTTGGATATGCCCCTTGCTTGGGGAATGCTTTTATCTAGGAAAATGATGGCAAATGTAGCCTTCCAGCACAACAAGTCATTAAAGTAATCAGGTAGAAGAGCTTACAAACCATGGACAACAAGTGGACACTTCATAAAGGCTTTCCCTTCCATAGTGGTTTTTGGCATGTGCTAATGTCTCCAAACTGCAAAGGGGGTTAGCCAAGCACCCTATTAGGTAGTTTCTACCTTTAGAGGGGATAGTATGTCCAAGGTACATCCCTCAAATGGTGGTGGAATTTGATAAAGAGGTGAAATGGAATAGGGAATGAGAGGGGCTATCCTGGGCCACATACCAGGGCACAAGGGTAGCTAGAAAAAGTGAAGCCCACACCTGGGTATATAATGTGTAGGAGGGAGCAATCGTGGTACATGAGGTGCTCCAAACTTGATTTTTCCACCCTTCTTTATGTGCCTTTTTCCTTTTATGATATTTCTTTGATTAACTACTCGGGGCTCAAAGGATAAGAGGATGATGTGTAAGATATAATAGTGATTACCCCATTTTTGGTAGGGCAGTTCATTGTTTTCCAGGGGTTGGGACAATCATGGGTTCCTGAATGATAAAGGAGGCTCATCTAGGTCCTATGGAACCAGGGTGATGGCCATGGGTATGGGGCAGAGCTCATGCATTGGCTTTTGCCCACGTGCTAATTATGTTTGTCTCGACCATCTTTTGCATCTTGTGGTACATTTCCCTGTTGAATATGGCATCGTTCCGGGCCCAACCCAAGGTGGGGGCAAGGGAATGGGGAGGCTAACCCTATGTGGACCGGTGAGGAAATGTGGACCCAGGTGGGAGATATGATGAATGGGGTTGTAGTGAGTGGTATATGTGGACAAGGGAGCGGGACCACACAATCGAAGTCGTGGTTTCCCAAGTAGTACCACCCTAAAACCAAATGGTCAGTAAAGGAGGTCCCACGAGACTAAAGTGCAAGGGTAACATCCAAAGGAGGTCATGGGGACATAAGCACAAACTAAGCCCACTCTTTTCGCCGAATCTCCCCATCGATCCATGCCCAGAATTGTCCATGATAAGTAAACCCAATACTCAATTACCAAATGACAAAACATACCTTTAGGTTTGGTAGGCCCACCTTCAAACATACAATCAATAAAGATGAGTGAGGGACCACATGGCTAGCTCAGGTGGCGGAGAAATGGCACAACGAGCTAGTTGATGGCTGTAAGGGGTTGCTGGCTGCGGACCATCATGGATAAAAAATTTCTCCTAGGGATATCAACTGGCTCCAACTGAGAATAATTTTAGATTTGGAAATTCCTGGGCACTTTTCCTAGGAGGGTTTCATCCTATTTCCATAAAAAGCAATTCCCAACAAGCTAGAAATTGTCTTTCTTAGTTGTCACAGGTTATTGAGAGGCCTCACAAGTCTCATCTTATATCCTCCAAACTTTCTGTTAGTCAGCTATAAAATTTGTCATATCAAATGCTGGCTAAATCATTTTTGGAGCCTTCAAGAAACAAGTCTTATTGCCAAAAAATGTTATCTCTTGAAGACTCTTGAAGGCCTCATACCCTTTGTCTAAATCTTCACTGTTGTTTCCATTTTAAACTCAGAAATTCTGCTGATTCCATAGAGGAAAGACTGCTGCAAAACACCCTTTTCCCTTTTTTCCACTTCAAACTAACCTTCATTTTTTCCCCTTTCATTCCCATGGAATTCTTCTATTTTCCATTTGTTTCCCATTTCCCCTTCATAAAATCCTCTCTACAGAGTTTAAAACTCCTTTTTAACTCTGCCGAAATCCTCAAAATCCATTGAAAAACACTGAAAAAATCATAAAAAATGCCTTTTTTGTATAAAGATTTAAGCCCCCTTGGGCTAAGCCTAAACCACTTCCCCACCACATGCCCTAGCGCTATAACCAAGCGCTAAGCCCATAAGGCGCTTATCGCATCGGAGAAATCGGGGTGTGCAAGTTCTTTTCTTATGATGAAGCCTCCGATTGCGATTAGCCCCTTATCATGTAACCCCGATCATATTATTATTTCATATAACCCGTGGGCCTGCAATCGGGCGCTGAACCTTGTAAAAATCCATCTCCGATGAATATTTTTCTTTGTAAAATCGTAAAACCCACTTTTTCCTAAGTTTGGTCTAAACCCGCCGGTGCAACGTTTGTTAATATAAAATGGGTAGATTGAAAAGCCCGCATCAAATTTCCGATGCGATTAAGCCCCGTTTACATAAACTCCGCTCCACTCCATATAACTTACGCCCAGGACCAAGAGTTAAAGATCCCGAAGCACTGATCGCATCAGAAAATATCAAATGGGTAGATTGAAAGACCATTGTTTTATCTCCGATCCGATTGGCCCTTTTATGTTTTAAACCTCGGGCCTATCATTTCCCATATAAACCATGGCCCCGCAGACGGGCGCCAATCCACATATATATAAACCCGCCCTGAAGCCAAAAACCTTTGTTTTATATTAAATCTTTTGTTTTCATGTGTTATAAAGGTTTTCCGCTGGAGCATAATTTAAAAGCAATCTCTGCCGTTGATCTTGTAGGGCCGATCTCATCCGACAGCGCACGATCATCCCGAACCCCAAACTCCGTTTTTTACCATATTTTCCTCTGAAACAAAGGTTTTAAACCTTTTTCTCTGCATTTTCTCCCATTTCATTATAAAGCGGCCTTTCCACTTTATATTTTCCTGATTAATCCTGACCGTCGAATCTCTCCAGATCGACGGTTACGACTTAAAAGCTCCCTCTGCTCTCCTTCTGACCTCCGCAAACAGATCTATGCCGTTGGATGCTGCCATCCAACGACCATGCTCCCACCCAAAACCTCCTAAGCAGTTTTTACCAAATACGCAGGATTTCTTAATGATTTTGGTATTTTGCAGGATTTAAAAGGGTTTTCAAATGTTTCAAAAAGAAAATGAAAGCTGAGGGTGACGATCCTCTAGACTTTCGTTCATTAAAATATAGGGTTCAATTTCACGTTTCATCAATGACTCATGGGCATTGATGCCATGTGGACCTTGTACACACCTGCACATCAACAAGACACAAAGAATTAAATCGAATTAAAGAGTATCAATGTCGAAGACCCAAACGCAGCAGAAAAGAAGGATTAAACATGGATTATACAGTTTAATGGATTACGGCTAAAGTTGATTATCAAAGGCCTAATACAGTGAATTAAACACAGTTAAAGACAAATCAAGGATATTTATCAGACAGAGGATGCCTCCACTGCCACATCAGAGGCAAATTGATTCCTCTCAGCTACTGGATTGCCACCTGTGGATTCACGGCATTCAAACAGAGGTCGAATAATGACCAGAACAGAGCATATCTGCCCCTTACAACTGAATAGTTATTTCGAATCAAAGAAACTAATATTAAATATCAGCAGAGTTATTGCAAAAGATGACACAGAGCCTTAAAGTCAACATAAGCTTCCAGCAAGCCGAAATAGTTAATGTAAACCAATCAACATAGGAAATATCTATAAACTTCTCACTCGAGCCCCTCAAAGGCCAAAAAGCATTAACTGTATTAATTGAAATCAGAAGATCTTTTCTCTCTTTCAACCTCCTCATTCCTCTATAAAAACTCGTTGAGGAATCCATTGTAAACGTTGGTTGGTGTTTGATTAATAGTTGTAATACTGAAACTCTCTAAAATAATACATAGTTTGTTGAAGTTGAAGAAGAAATTGAAGTCTTGGAAGCCCTGATGATGTTGTTGCATACTTGTTCCTGAGAAGGCTCTATCATTGGATCCATGAGTTTCGCTGTTGGTGAAGTATTCTAAACTGTTTAATGTTTTCTCCTGTTTTCATTTTGTTCCATAAATTCTTACTACAGTAGGATGAAAGTTTTAGGCTAAGAAATGACTCTTGGAAGCACCTTAGACTTGTTTATCCTTCACTGTTTTATGTTTTCTTCTGCTGAAGTATTTTAGAGTCTTTAATCTCTCTCTTTAGTCTTCATGCTTGTTTATTTCCTTAATAGTTCAAACAGTTGGTTTCAACATGATTTATGGTTCTCCCTGCTTGTCTGCTGCCACTTAAAGGCTGTTATTGAAGTCTCCCTTTGAAGTTTCTTTGTTTACAGTGAGCCAAGGAGGTTTGTTCTGATCTTGCCACTTGTCCTTGCTTGAACAGTTGGCTTAAAGGTTGTTATAGTTGTGATCATAGATGTATTTAGGTGTTCCCTCTTCTATGACCGTAATTATCAATGAATATTTTATGTTTTCTAAACTATGTTGCAGTACCATACTGAGAATTGAGTTTTCTCTTTTGCACTTATCAAGTTCCCTTTCACACGTCTTAGGGTCTTTGAGACGGGTTCTTCGAGAAGAACCATTGTCGGTTCTTCATGAAGAACCAACGTCCAACTCAACGAGTTGCTTTTAAGTTCTTCGGGTTCTTTGGGTCTTTTAGGGTTCTTTTAGGGTTCTTCGGGTTCTTCGAGGGCAATTGGCTAATTTTTTTTATTTTTTAATCAAAATTTAACTATAATCTAATTTTTTTTTAATTAAAATTTAAGATTTTTTATAAAAATTAAAATTAAATAATTTATAAGTTAATTATAGTCTATTCTTAAAGGCGATTTTTAAAATTTTTTTAAAATTTTAATTTAAATTTTATTTTTTTTTATTTTTATTTTTTTAATTAAATTCAAAACTTAAATTAATTTATTAAATATTAAATAATAAAAACGTAAAAATTAAAAATTAAAATTAAAATTTAAAACTTAACTCATAAACTTAAAAACTAAAAATCAAATTAAAACTTAAAAATAAAAATTATAAGTTATAAGTTATAACACTAAAGTTAAACGGTAAACCTAAAGGCTAAGATCGACCAACCCTAAGAAGTTAACTGTTAGAACTATACCACTGCAACCGAACTATAGTCTATCGAATATACCACTGCAATCGATAGACGCAGGAAGAAGGATCCAATTGATTGGTGGTGGCTTCATGGTGTTGATGCTCCTGAGTTGCAGCAGTTTGCCATACGGTTACTTGGACAGGTAACTAATTTGGAGTTCCTCATCTTATTTCTCATTTAAATTTTTGTATTGGATTTTCAATTTTCATTTTAGCTTTTCTTTTTAAATTTTTAATTAATTTAATGGGCTTCCCCTATTTTTCCAGGTAGCTAGTTCTTCATCTTGCGAGAGGAATTGGAGTACTTATGCCTTATCCATTCAGTAAAAAGAAATAGGTTGGGCTCAAAGAAGGCAGAGAACTTAGTGTACATTCATAGCACACTTCGTCTCATATCTCGAAAAGACCCTGGGTACAAGGAGGGTCCTTTCAAGAGATGGGACCAATACACAGATGATGCTATGTGTGTGGATGAGGAAATACAACCAGATGGCCTTATTGAGCTACCTTCAACTGTTATGGATGAGCAGGAGGCTCAAGATGAGAGTGATTCCTACCTTGAGAGCATGCTGACTGAAGATATAAGTGATGCTGATGACATGGATGCTGATGATGTGGCTTGAGGAAGCCATTATTCACTATTTTAAATTTTTATTTGAGTATTTTGAAATTTCCTAGTTCATGTTTGGAGATGTCTTGACTCTTTGCCCTTAAGGGAAATTTTGAATGTAGTATGACAATGGACATATATCGTGACTTTTATAACTTATTAAGTTATTTAATATTATCATGATTCATATTATACATATCATTATGTGAATGTTGAATGTTCATTGTTCAATGATGTGCATGTTTAAATCTTTGAAGTTTAAACTTTAATTTTTAAATCAAAAATATTTTATTTTTCTTGTTTTATACAAATTCACATATATAAATTATAATTTATATATAATATTATATAATATAATATATATATAGTATATACCCTTGACGCACCCACACACCCTGGTTCAAAAAGTGCCGTCCCCGTCCCCGTCCCCGCACCCATGTTTCCTGGTAACATAGTTTCTAAGTCATTTGAAATAAAATCTTTGAGGAAATAGGGTGTTCCCCGAATCTTAGATTTCATTTTAAAAGTTGTTTTGAAGTCATTATTTGCTTAAAGCGTGATTTGTAGAATTCATGGTTAGCCCTGTCTATCAAATAGCTCTTTATTGTTCAAATTGTGTTTTCAATTTCCCTTTGTTGAGAATTAAACTTCTCTTTCCAAATCATTGATTTCCATCTCATTTCAAAACCAAAGGATCCTGCGGCCAAGTTAGATTTGCCCTCTGATATCCCACATCCATTTAGAAGTTTGTCATGACCTCTTCTTGACTCCATTGCCCAATGAAGCTGATATTTCCTCTTTCTATCTATCTTTCCTAGATCTTTTGGGTTCTGCTGTATCAATTCAACCAAACAAATAAACAAACACCTGCACTTAATAACTAGTCTAAAACCAACACTAAAAGCACACAAGATAAACCTTTGCAAAATACACATTTGAGAGATCCCTCTCTGAGAATAGGAGGACTAGATCCTGTAACTCTAAAGATTGGTTCTGATGTTGCCTTGTCTTTTGATTTGCCAAACTATCAAAACACGGGACGCCAACACTTTCCACTCCTTAATGTACATCTAGGAGTGTTATGGCACTCAATGGGTGGCTAATTTGAGCTTGATAGGTTTTTATCCCTATGATTTTAGATAGACATTATAGTCTTATTATATAGGGCATCAAGTTGTTTTAACTCATAAGGCCCTAACCAACATTCCAAATTGACTGGTCGCACGATATAATTTCTGTGATTTGGTGTTACTTTATTGTTGTTTAGTTTTCTGGCGCTAAATCATACTAAAAAATAACAGGAAAACTTCTCCACTCTTTCTCGACCCCATTTAAGTCACTAGTCTTACTTGGATTTGTTGAGAATTTGGTAGGGGAGTGTTTAATCCAATTTTCTTACTTGATAACTGCTTGTGTTATACTTGTTATTCTTTTATTACTTACATCTTATCTTCATTAGCTTATTATGTCTTTCATCAAGTCAATTATCAAAACAGAAAAGCACAAAGTTTAGGCTCTTCAAACCAGGGCCAAAACCTTTCCCTCTTGGAGAGGAAAACCCGAAAGTAATTCTTCTTATCTATCTTCAATTGACAAGTATCATGACCATGACTCATAGCCTTGACTCCAGTATAACACCAAGACCTTTTCATTGCTTTTCTCGACTTCTCTTAGCTGATCCCTCCTTTCTGCATTGTACATCACCAACAATAGGAAACTCGGTTCCTATCCCTAAACAGTGAGCTCCTTCTCTGATTTTCTTGGTCTAGTCTTGGCCTCCTAGAGACCTCTTCATCAGCCTTTTTTTTTGCACCCTTTGATAACCTGAATCGAGATCTTTGTTCTTATTGTAGCACCCTTTTTTTTTCGCTATGTATCCTTTGACCCTTTAATGAGATATCACAGATATATTTACCCATGACCAAGGCTTACATTGTCTCTTTCTTGCACTTCTTGTAATCTCCCTTTCTTCGTTGTCTAGTCTTCCTTCTTTGCACCACAAGGAGACCCTTCCTCCGCACCTACTGCAGTCCTTGACCTTGCTGTGATTGCTCTCGGCTTATGTGTGGGGTGCGAGGTAAGATATACCTTAGACAAAGCGAGATCAAATCTTCCTTTCTTCGCTGCTTATCCTTGTGTCTTTGCACAAACTGCAGTCACCCTTACACACTTCTATTGCAGATCGAATTCCGAATTGCTTGGTGACAAGTGAGGCCACAATCCCTTTATATATAGGAACTGTTTCCCATCTCTAGGCCGACATGATCTTATGAGTGTGAGCCGATTTTATGAAGGAGACCTCTAGCATATTCTAGGCCGACTTCAAGGAGCATATTTGATGAGGTCTTGGAGCATACAAATTACATCAATATTCTGTCTTTACAAGTGTAACATTACTTCATATACATGACTCTTAATTATACATTTATGACAAGATGACAAATCCCAAAAAGACATCAAGAAGAAGTCTTTGACCTATAATAAAAACTACTTGCTCTTGAAACCCATGATTCAAGCTTTACAAAATACATTTTATTATCTTTGTCTTCTTCATTACATAAATTCATAATTACATAGCCATTATGAAGACCGATTCTAGTCACACTTTCCAACAGGATTTAGTTGGGGTTACCTTTGGGAATCCTCCCTTGACCTTTTAGGAGGTAGTTGTTGGAAATGTAACTAGTTTCAATCTTATTGTACTCATTTCAATATGTATCTTATGTAACAAACAAAATAAGAAAAGAAAAAATTATTATTTTAAGCATGGATTTCGTGCTCTTTATTGATGGTCTTCTAGCCTCTAGGTAAAAGCATGTTCTTTGTGCTTCTAGGGTTTGTTATGTCATATGATATATTGTCATGAGTCAAGAGAGTCAACATCATGTTTATAAGACCCTTGCAGGAAATATGTAACTTGTAAAAGAATTTATTTTTATTCTAGAAAGTCCTAGAAGCCTCTTAACACAAGTTGTCCCTGACAGAGACAAGTCGGCCCAAAAAGGGGTATTCGACCCACACAAAAGAGTATAAATTGAAGCAGTTTGACCTCATTTGCTCTCCATTTCAATTTGCAATCAAGGAACTCGATCTGAAGTGCAAATTTGAGGAAGAAGGACAAGAAAGACAAGGAAGAAGGAAGCAATAATTGGAAGGAAGGAAAATCGAAGTTTTGCCCTAGTTTTTTCTCACATGTGTGAGTTTCTGGAGTAGTTGTAGGGGCTGAAATTTATGAAGTAACTGCAGGTCCAAAATTCTGTTGCAGGGGGGATGAAATTATGAGATTGGTGCAGTTATGAAAGGGTTTGTCTCTAGTTGACTTGGTTTGACTTTGAGCTTGTTGTTGCTTAAATTGTACAGGCATTGTGACAATGACTCAGGTCGGGGACTGTCACCCTGATCCCTGACCTCTTCGTTCTAGCTGTCTCCCAACAACACAGACTATGGGTGGTAGTCCCTATGGAAATGAGAAAATGAAAGACAAGTTGGAAACCAATGAGTCCGGGAGACACGATTGAGTGGCCTAGCTACTTGGTTAATTGAAGCAAGATTTAAAGATTAGATTAGATTCAGTTTTAAAACCAGTGTTTTATGGAGTCAATTTCTTGCTCATTTAAATTAAATTCCAAGTAACCGGATGGATAATCGTTGCTTGAGTGATCAACTAACCTATATGCTATGCAAATCCTAAGACCTAGGTGGATGCAGGAATCTTGATTGGTTTTAAGTTATATGCCTATTCTAAATAAGACCTTCCTCTTAACTATTTCAAAACCAGTCTTTAGACTAGGTGGTGGGATGGAAGCCAACGGGAAGCATGGAGAGGCTTGATTAACGATACCTCCCCTTGTGTTCCAACCACCCTGTGCCTCCGGTGCTGCAGAGATTGTGGCTCTGACGACTGCAAGGTCACCGTGTTAATCACTCGAAAGGTGTTGAATCCTCCAAGCTAAATGAGAAAGGGTGGCCCTAGAAGTCTATCAACCAAGCTTATGCTTGGAGGTAAATTATTAATGCAACTAGACTTAAAATGCTTATGCAAGATGGATGAGTGATTTATTGGGTTAATATTGCTTATGTTATTCAAGTGCTTTAGTTACAATTAGTCTTCAATGACAAGAGTACTTAACAATAAATGAAAGGACAATCTTATTACCAAGAATCTTCCAATTATCGAGTGCCAATATTAACCAATCCAAAGATGAACTTATCTTCCACAAGATGATTAAGCACTAAAGATATTTCAAAGTAAATTCCAATGATCTTATGATAAGTATTCCACAACCAATAAATCTCAAGATTTCCAATGCTTAATATAGACAATATAATTGTCAAAACTTCTTATGATGGATTTTGATAAAATCCGACATGAATTTTTGTAAATTCAGCATATAGCTGTCAAACTTAAAGATTTTGGGTGCCTCAAAAGTTTTTGATGGTGCTGAATCCATTTCCACCATCAACATGATTCAAACACTGCTACTGCCACTTTTAACCATCCTGGCAATTCCTCCGCCTCTGTAGACCAAGCCTTACCAATGTGATGACTAAGACTTAAGTATTTAGTAATTATGCAATGATTCCCTTAGCAATGTTCCTTATCCAATTAGATCTTCAACACAACAATGCCAATTAGATTTTATTTATTGCCCAATATACTTCAATAGAGAGAGAAATACTTCAATGCCAAAGTAACTTAATCAAATCAACAAGATTAGAACTTAGATATGCAAGTGCTTATTGAGTTATTTTGATGCCAAATTTAGAGCTAACACAAGACAAGTAAATGTTAGGATCCAATTAAACCTTCTTCCCAATGAACTAACTCGAGCAAAATCACTTACGTAACTTATAATTCACTATCAAGATAGATTTAGAATGTCAGCAAGTAAATTACTCTAGATCCAAGAAATGACAAGCATGCAAGAACCAAATATGAGCAATAACACACCTAATGAGTTGCCAAGTGGTAATATGAGATGACCAACCCTTGTTAATTTTAGATAACCATGGTATGTTCTATGCTTAATGCAGTTTACTTCAATCTTTCTTCTTATTAGCCTGATTCAATTTCAGATAAGCAATCACATAATCATTGAAAATACATGCTGATAGAACATAATAATAAATCGATAGAAGACAAGGCAATGCAATAAATTAGAATTTGCAATTCTTCTTGTTCAGCAAAGATAGACAGAAATGTTTGTTACAACAGTCAACAAGATGTCCTAGCCAGCAAAGACTTTTGATTGTCAAACCAGCTCTTCCAACCTCCAAGTAGGTCCAGCTCTTCCAACCTCCAAGTAGGTCCAGTCAAACTCGGCCTTTCTTCAGTGTCACACACAATGCACAAATCAGCCCTCAAAACCAGTCAACACAAGTCATTTTCCTGCGGTCAAAAACAGTCAATGCTGCGGTCAAAGTCAACGAATTTCCTTGATTTCTATGCCCTCCAATGTGGCATTCCAAAATCGGATTTCCAGTACAGAAAATGCAGTCAAATCATGAGGGTTGACGCAAAGTCAATGCTGGTCAACTCTGTCCAGATTTGCCCTAAACCAGTCCGAAAATATCAGCAACCTGTTTCACACGTGGGAGAGAGAGAAGCCTCCAAAGGCTGTATGAACCAATCAGATGAGGAATAATGTGTGTGATGAGTTGATTGAGCAAATGAGCATCAAGTCTCTCCAATTTATATCCATTAATGAGGGTGTGTGACACATCTTTTGGGGCTTGTGAGCCTACATTACAATTTTGGCCGACCTTGACAATTTGCACGTGTGTGGAAAATAAATTCAAAATATAAGTTCTACTCATCCAAACAAGATGATATTTAGATCAATCTTGCACCTCTCCGAAAGAGAAATCCAACAAAAATATCATCTCCATCATATGAGCAATGCAACATGGAGTTTTGTCCTAGTTGCCAAAATTAACAACCCTCTTATGATGTATTATTCAGATTTATATCAGACCTGAAAACACTTATGACAGCAGTAAGAAAAGGTATGAAAACATTGAGCTATCAATGTGAGTGTGTGCCAAAAAGTGCCAAACAATTGCCAAATGCCCAAGTAGGCTTATCAAATCAAAATCTTGAGTTTTTAGGCCCTTTAGGATGTTATTATCAGATCTGATCAGACTTGTTATGCAGAGATATTCAGTCAACCAATCAGCTAGATTTATGCCAAGAAATGATGCCAAAAGTACCCAATCACTAGTAAAATTTTATCATGAAATTCTTAGTGTATTGAGGCAACTTATATGTGAATTTTAGAGCACTTAAGTATGTTTGTGCCACTGTTATGAATATATTCAGATAGCTGTAGCAAACAATGAGGACAAATGAGGGTTTAGAGATCAAACCCTAGGCGCAAGGGAAGATGGCTTGCCCAAGTTGCCAAAATTTTTCCAATGGATGTACCACCTGAAAAACAAGATTGAACCAATTTTCTCCTGCAAAACTCACCAATATTCAATCCAGAAAATTTCGGAGATAAAATGAGGGCAAAGAAAGGTCAAGAAAGGCTAACACTAGACCTAATAGGGTTAGCATTGGGCTAGGGAAAGAGGCCAAAGAGGCTGACACAGGGGCTGAAGGAAGACCAAAAAGGAGGGCTGAAGGGAGGAAGAGGCAACAAAGGGTTAGATGGAGGCTGCCAAGAGGGGAAAAGGGCTAGAAATGATCACGGCAAGCTCTTAGGGTTGCCGTTTAGGGTTTAAAGGGGAGTTCGAAGTCCTTAAGGCTTGCGGCCAGGCCTAAAAAGCCCATGTCTAGGGATGGAGAGGAGGCTGAGGCCATTAAGGGCTTACGGACAACCTCTGAGAGGCTAAAAACGATGACACAGGGCCTAAAAAGGGTGACGCACGCAAGGAAAAAGAGGGTTGACGCTGGGCCTGAAGGAGGACAGTGGGCCTGGAGCCCCTAAAAAATTTGCAAACCCTCGCTTGAAAACTTTATTTTGCTTCATATCTTCAACTTTTGCAAAATTCTTCAATAGTTGGATCTGCAAATCAGATCACCTAAGGTAAGCCTACAACCTACCAATAGAATGTTCCTATCACCTACAATGAAATAACGATTAATATAAATTATAAAGCACAATATAGGAATGCCCGTACCCAACACATACCGCAAATAAATAGATTAGAGACACCATGAATTGTGTAGCAAAGTCTTTGTTATGATTATTCAAAACGTTCCCAGTGGGACATTAGTTTACATCAAATTTTCAGAGTTACATTAGCCAAACATCAGATGACTTTTGACATAAACGACATCTAATTTATAGATAAATCCTCCAAGTGGAAATAACAGCTAGTTGGCTTGATCCCCTTCATAATAATCTTGGCTGTTGATAAATCTTTGATGATCTTTTAATTTCTCCAGTTGAAAATATTTATTTTGAGGAATTTTTGAATTTCTCATTAAACCTATCTTGTAGGAAACGTGGGTCCCACCCCCGTTTCACCCAAAAAACGAAACGGAGAAAGCGTTTCCGCGTACCGTACGGCCTGGAAACGCGCTTTTAGCCGCACTGGTACGATTGTCGTACAGGAAATGTTGCCAGTATGGCCAGAAACATGTTTCTAGGCCGTACAACCGTGTTTCCTTCTAGTTAAAGCGACTTAACTTATGTTTTTTTTTTTTTTTTGGGTTTGTGTGCGTTTTAATATTTTTTTAATTGTTTACTTTGTCTTTTGTTTTTTGCGTGCGTGCGTTTTTTATTTATTTTTTAATAATTTTTTAATTGTTTCCTTCCAATGTCTTTTGTGTTATATATATATATATATTGTGTTTCCCTATTTCCAAAATTTGGGGAGGTCGCATTTCGTATTGCTTCCCGTTTCTGAAACTCGTTTCCGTTTCCCCATTTTGTATTAGCTCAAAAATAATTATTTTGAGCTAATTGCCTCAAAAATTTGACTTTAACTTAACCACTAAGGCCCAATGGTCCAAATTTTCATGAAATTTCCAATATTTCCTTGGTGGGAGACCTTCGAAAATTAATTCCTTTGATATCCACGAATTTTTCCACTTGGATAATTTAATCTCTAGCACTTTAATTTTGACTCTAATTAATTATTTTTCTGGCTTAGGATTAATTTTATTTTTTCCAGAAAAATTAATTTATTGACACCTAAGGGGATTAAACACTTTTTTCCACGCTGTAATATTTTA
Source organism: Pinus albicaulis (assembly GCA_034641835.2). Taxonomy (NCBI): domain Eukaryota; kingdom Viridiplantae; phylum Streptophyta; class Pinopsida; order Pinales; family Pinaceae; genus Pinus; species Pinus albicaulis. The sequence goes on from CM076582.1 coordinate 101,990,791, forward strand.
GCCATGGTGTCTAAGGATGAGGGACCATGCACCAAAACAATTTTTTACATAGATTTACACATACAACCCTCAAAGGGGGAACACCTGTTCACGATAGACCCCCAAATTACACACCCAATTCTGTGACACAACATGATCTAGTAGACCAAGTGACTTGTAATAAAATAATTTAGCCAAGTGAATAATAAATTATTCACAAATCACTTTTACAAAAGACTCGACTAAAACACTAGGACTTTGACAATAAATTCCACCCTAGATTTGGGGTGAGGCTGGAGGGAAAAAAACTGTCGACCATCCGTGTTTAGAAACACAGCTGAATGAGGGAGACGAAAAACCTCCTAGGATGAAATTCTCGCCAAAATAATAGGCTTACCTAGGTTGTTACATACATATACGGTCTTACTAGCATCATTTACATATTTTTTTTTTTGTAGAATGGGTTTACATTGCAATGACTCAAAACTGATGGCCGATGATCTCGATCCTTTGAATAAATGTGGTAGAACTGCTTCCTTGGAAATTTGACAAAATGAGTGCAACAGACCTAATTGGAAGGTCTCTTTGGAGAGCTGACTTGGTGCTGGGAGGAGGACATGGTCTAGGGTTCGGGTCTTGATTGTCTCATTTGGAGCAGATTCTATAAGGAGAGGAGATTTTCTGGGTTTTCCCCTTGGAGGGGTTTTGCCCTGGCTTGGAGCCTAATATCTGTGTCCATTGTCTTTACTGTTTTGATCTTGATATTTGTTTGATGAAAAGATCTAATAAAGAAACACATGAAGATAAATGAGATTGAGAAGTAGGTATTAAGGAATAAGGAAAATCTGAATTAATAGTTACTATATTACAATTTTCCAACAAAAGTTAGGTTTAAAGAGTGGAGTCTTGGGCCACGGTGATAGTGGGTCCCTACCCCGTGTGTGCCCATCCAGCAGGTTGCGAGGACCTTAGCAACCCTGTTAATTGGATCAGTAACATGAAGCATTAAAAAAATCAAAATAAATTCATTTATTTAATTTTTGAAAAGCATAAATCAATAGCAACATCAAATAAGCACATTGATACATTAATATGGCAAAACACCGATATATATATATATATATATATATATATATATATATATATATATGTAGTGGACGTAAAATGAGGCATGAAAGTTAATATTGAACCTCTGTGTCTTTTCAATTGGTTCCTCAAAACTAGATAACCATTACAAAATGATATTGAATATATATGAATGTATTTCGTTATCATGACTCATCTACTTGCCACTAGGTCTTGCATCATTTTCCTGATAATGACTGGTGAGCATAGTTGTATCAATTTGTGTCAAATGTGGTGCTGACGCTGTCACATCACCCTTTGAGGTGTCAAAGTGCTCCTTTGCACCCTTTGCTAGCTCTTCCTTCTCCCTGCAATATCTCCTTTGGGAAAACTATCCGTAGGGCACAATTCTGATTTAGGATTTACAATGAATAGAAGCAGAATTATGTTTTTGCAACAACATTGCAACACATTGAATTATGAAAAAGCAGTGGATACACAGTAGTATAGTGAAGAAATTGAATAATCAAATGATTTCACAAACAATCGTCTGATTCAATAAGCAATTGCAGTCTTACAAATTCCATAGATAACGTCAAAGCACAACTTACTAGGTTGTAGCTAACTCTTAACAGATTTAGGGTCCTATCTTAGTTCTGTTGTAACTTGTCACTAATCACATCATTTCCTTACTGGTTGCTTTGCCCTGTTGATAGCGTTGGCTACCTCAGACTCTGATTAGCCAGTCCCCTTATTACCAATAGTCTTAAGAATAACACCTTGGTTTTTCGATGCCACAGGGAACATATCTGCTATCTTAGGAGGAGGTTTCCAACCTCATTGTCACGGAGAAAGGGGGTTCCACTCTCCACGCTACCTCAGATTAACAATCCGCCACCCTCCTTGCTGCCACAACCAACTCAAACCATACCTCGTTTGCCTCATAGCTACAGAGCATACCACAAAGATGATTTGCTGCCACACACAAGCCTCAGAGATGGCTCACTGCCACAGATAAGCTTCAAAAATGATTTAACTACCACAAATGTGACCTTAAAGATGAGTCGTTTCCACAAAGAATACTTCAGGAGTACCCCGCAACCACATAATGGCTTACTCAAACCCTCACTACCTTAGAACAAGAGATTTTCAATCTTGGAATGGCCTTAGAAACCCTCACTGCCCATAACAATTCTGCATAATTCCACACTGTCACAGAATTCTGCCTCATAAGCCCACACTGCCATAGAAAATACCTTAAAGATAGACCACTGCCACAGATATTGTCTCAAGATGATCCACTGTCCAGCTAATGCCTCAGAATTCTCACTGCCACATAATTGATGCCTCAGAAATTAGGCTAAGCAGAGTAAAGAGAAAGGTGGATTGGTTAGGGTGGAATCTTTCACCACCAAAACCAAGCAAAGAAAGAACCAAAATCCATGATGTTGACAATGAGTAACCTCTCCTTTTTATAGATTCCCTTTGGGGTTTCCCTCCAAATTTTAATTTGAGTGGCTAACAAGTTTCCCTCCAATTGCCCCAAATTATCTAATATTACCCCAATAACATCAAATAATGGGTTCCCTCTTTACCAATGACTATAGCCTACGGGGTTAAATATGCTACTACATCTTCCCTTGACAATTTAATTAGAAGAGACATGAAAATTAATAATGAATTGTGGTGCCTATTCAATCGACTCCTCAAAACTAAACCATTACAAAATGATATGGAATACATATGAATGTATTTCAATTTTCATCATCGTGATTCATCTACTTGCCACTAGAAGGTCTTGCATCATTTCTCTGACAATGATTGGTGAGCGTAGTTGTATCCAAGGCTGCTTGGAAGCGGGAAGGGGGAGCGAGGAATGACAGTTTTCAGAAGCTTGCGGGTCGGGAGCTATTTTGGGAGCAATTTTTACATAATATATATTTTTATATATTTTCATGCATATATGTCAACAAAAGTAGAATGATGTTGTAACATCATTCATCATATATATAGTTTCAAGCCAACCAAGATAGCTTTAACATTAATTATTATTTTATTCCTCTTTAATCCCATGTAATTAATGCGAAGTGCTCTCCAATGATAACGTTGAGGCCTCATGTGCTGAGAATGAGGGTGAGGGCCTCAAAAGTGATGAACAAGAGGGGGATGCCCTCCAAATGCTGCAAAACATCTCTAAACTCCAAGTTGGGCTCTATGGGCTCAAAATGGATCTCATGGGCCTCCAAATGGCTCAAGATCAAGTTGATGCTCCATCAATGAGAGCTAGAAGATGACACATGCCCTCCTGTGTCTCTTCGAGTGAGACGAAACTTCCTCTAGGCCCTGGATCAACAGCCAAGTGTCGACTGCAATGTGTAGCTGGTTGGGCAACATGGTCCAAGTGCATCATCATCTCTGTATAACTAGGGAACGAACAAGCAATGTGGTGGTGCTGAAGAAATCCATAGTGTGGCAATTAATGCTCAGCAAGGCTGGAGGCCCATGGCTTTCAACACTCATCCTACAAGTGCCATGATGACCCTTTGGAGGGCTTGGATCCTGTATAGGGAAGCCAAGTCCAAGATGAAGACCCACCTGCAATCATGTATAATATCCAATGCGTTTCCTCACCTTCCAGTACAATAATTCATTAGTATAATTGAGTAAATAAGTTTCCTAATCAAGGGCAAGAGTGGGCATTTCAAAAGGGTATGCCCTTCCAAATGGGCTTTAGGCATGTACTAATGTTACCGTTCTGGACAAGGGAGTTAATGAAGGACCCTATTAAGTGGTTTCAAGCTTTAAGGGAGTGACAGGTCCATGGTACATCCATCAAAGGGTTGGTGTCATGTGAAATAGTGATGGAATGGAGTGGGGGCAAAAGGGAAGGCTCCAAGCTACATGCCATGGTACAAGGTAGCTATAATAAAGGATGCCCATACCTTGGGTTTATGAATGTAGGAGGGAGAAATCCTGGTACATGAGTTACCTCGACCTTTTTTTCCACCCTTCTTCATATGCCTTTTGCCTTTTATTGATTTTTCTTCTTTTTACTGCTCGAGGCTCAAGGGGATGAGAGCATGATGTGCAAGATGTAGCAGTGAATACCCCCTTAAGGTGGGGTAGTTCATCACCCACCAGGGGTTGGGATAATCATGGGTTCCTTAATGATGCAAGGGGCACTCATAGGGGCCTTAAGAACCAGGGTGATGGCCATAATGATAGGAGGTAGAGCTCAAGTTTGACTTTTGCCTATGAGCTAAATTCTTTTTTCCTGTCCATCTTTTGCATTTTGTGGTACATTTTCTATTGATTGTGGCCATATGTGCTTTTATCTTTCTTTTTAGCTGCATCAACCTCTAGTGCATTGTGATTTGTTCTAGGCTTGACCTAAGGTGTGGACAAGGGGAGGGGGTCGCTAACACCTTGTGGATCCAATGGACAAATGTGGACCCACATGGGAAAATGTGAAAAAGGGCTTGTAATGAGCGGAGGGGAGTGAGATATATGGTGTCGGGAAGTGGGACCATGCAGCGAAAATCAAGGTTTCCCATGTAGTGCCATTCCTAAAGCTAATAGCTCATAGAGGAGATCTCACGGGACTAGGATCCAATATTAACCCCCAAGATGAGGTAGGCGAACAAGAGTACAAGTCAAAGCTCGTTCTTTTCGCCGAATCCCCCCACTAATCCATGGCCAAATGTGCTCAAGAAAAGTAAGCATAAACACCCAATTACATAGTGAAAAATCATACCTTTGGGGTTCAATGACCCACCTTCAAACATACGATCATAATAGATGAGCGAGGGCACACAATGTTTGGCTCAGGTGGCGCAGAATAATATCACATTGAGCTATCAGGTGGTTGCAAGGGGCTACTTGCTGCTGAATGAAGACAAATCTAGGAGAAAAATTCTCCTGTAGGGGTCACCCACAGGTGGTGGGTAACATCTGGCTCCAACTAGGACATGAGTTCTCAGTAGAGTGCACGAACCATGTACTTGAACGGGGAGGTCATGAGAACACCAACAATCTCTTGGCATCACAAACCTGTTACCTACACATCATAGACAAAGCAAATGGGGCAGCATGTTTTGATGGCGTCCTTTGATTGCCCATGCTTTTGCTAGTTCATAAAAATCAACAAGAAATACAATCTACTCTAGAATGCAAATCTAGTCTATATGCATCTAATCTAGCATGATAACACAATATGATATTACATTCTAACGTAAAATGAGTGTGAAATGCTAAGCCACCTGACATGGGGACACGAGACATGGTGGATACGCAGATTCAAGTGTCGGATTCGGGACACAGTGACCACCGGAATAGGAAACGTCCAGACACGTTATATATATATATATATATATATAATTAGATATTTCTTACACATTCATACAAATTCATTGATTCAAACATAGATCCTCATCTAGATGTAAGTTTTACGAAGATTTAAGATACATGATACATTGATACACATGGGGCCACGTGTCCCGAATACAATGAAGACTTTTCTTTTGCTTAATGACGTGCAATTGGTATTCTAGTAACTCCAACCTCTGTCTATGTTTAAAAGACTAATAGTACTCTATTCAGAGGGTCTATTTTTCTCATTGAAAATAGAGACAACTGAATGTACTTTTGCAGGTGCAGATTCTCAAAGTGACACACCCCATGTGTGAGTGAGGTGTTGTATAGGTTGTGCCTTTGTTTTTAGTTCACACATTTCTCTGATGCAAGTTTGAAATTTTTTTGTTGTAGATTTGTTAGTGCATCTAGAGCATTTTTGTTCCCTGTTTATGGCCAAGCATAACTGCCTCATGCATGCACAAAGTGAGAAACTAGAGGCCAAATACAAAGAAATGCATGCACAAAGTGAGAAATGAGAGGCCAAACGACCTTTTTAAAAGTTGTGGAGGGCTTTTCTCTACCGATTGTGTCCGTACAGGACACGATCGAGACACGATGTGTCCTGTACGGACACGATCCATTGGACACGAATCCGACAGAATCGTGTTCGATTCGCTGGATTCGGGACACGATGGCCCAGACCAGCAAATCCGGTTTCTTAGGTGCAATGCATCCTACTCTAACATGCATGACTACATGTTGCAACTACTAAGTGTAATCATACGACCAGTGCAACCAATAGATCATCTAGTTAATATGAGAACCAAGGTTATTTGGGAGCGCGGAGCGCCATTTTTAGAAGCTTCCGGTCCGGAGCGTTTTCAGGAGCGTTTATATATATATATATATATTTATATTTTTTATATTTTGATGCCTATATGTCAACAAAAACATGTAGAATGATGAATTAGACATAAAAAACATAAAAACATAGATTGAATCATATAACATCAATCATCTAGAAGTTATAATCTTCATCAACCACGCCCACAAGTTGGAAGCATACAACATATTGACTCTTGAGTCTCGCGAATCATCAATCTGAAGGTTTCAAGCTTTCAAAATTCAAAATATAACATTTATCATCATTGATTTCAAATTTCAATATCTAACATTTATCATCATTGATTCATTGATTTCAAAATTCAATATACATTTATCATCATTGATATATAACATTTATCGTCATTGATTCATTGATTTCAAAGTTCAATATATAACATTTATCATCATTGATATATATCATTTATCATCATTGATTCATTGATTTCAAAATTCAATATTTAACATTTATCATCATTGATATTATATAACATTTATCATCATTGATTCATTGATCACCATATAAGTTTCATGAAGCATCATATTCATAATTCATAATGACTTGTAAACTTATAAATGCCAACTTCAAAGTTTCACCTTTCAAATTCAAACTTCAAACTTAAATTGTCATTAAATATATGAAAGAGTCAAGTTTCAACTGTTCAATTGTCAACAACAATTAGAAAAGACTAGTAAACAACAAATCTATTTTATCTACTGGCTGGCCCCTTGCCACACCCACGAGAAATGTCTAATTTGTGCGAGCCACGAGGAAATGGTGGTCTTCCAGTACTCTCAGGAGTACCACGACCATGACTAGAAGGTGGAGGCTGGATCTGCAAAGGAACAATAGTGTGATATCGAAAATGAAAACGCCTTTAAACGCTGGCCTTTACCATGTTACTTCTTTCCCAGGTAGATGGTGGGGCCAGCCTGTGTGTGGCGGTCTTTGCTGTTTTCATCATCATCCGCAAGTTTTGCTTCCAATTCTTCCAAATGTAACGTGTCGTCCTCCAAATTATCATCCTCTAGGTTGTTGTCCCAGATTCTGTATGATTGATCCTCATTTGCCCGATCACAGTAATGGCTCAACAACGTCAAATTGTAATGCACATAAACCAAGCTTTCAGCTCAGTTTTCATTCAGCCTGTTTCTTCTCACATTGTGTATGAAGCTGTAAGTGCTCCAACACCTCTCTGCAGAAGAAGTGTTCACAACCTGTGAGAGAACTTTTTTAGCCAACTTTGGCAAAATTCCCATGCCGCCATATACTTCCCACCATGTGAGAGCATCAAATCTGTCCCTATCTTCCATTGCATGGAAAGAACCAAAGTTAGCAGTGCAACTGAAGTATTTGCCTAATTCAAGGCGCAATGCAACACACTGCCTCACGTAAAGGTACCAACTTGTCTGACCGCCATGTACCCTTCTTGTATACAGGTTGTGTGTGTGCAGCGTTGGCTAAAACCGGAGCCGGTGCAGCCCACGGGCCGGTGGACCCTAATAGGCCGGGACTTTCTCGCAGGAACCGGTCTAACTGGAGCGGTCGGATCTCCAATGAGCTTGGTTTAAAAAAAATACATTAAATAATTATTTTTAATAAAAAAAACTATTTTTAAGATTTGCAACCATGATTCCAAGCCAATAGAGACAAAATATGCAAAGTTTGCTCATTTATATACCATGCAAAGGTGAATATATCAAAATGGCACCGAGTGCAATACATATCATCGAAAAATACATAAGAAATGAGGCTCCAAATGGCCCATAAAGTCCAAAAACAATGCTACAAGCTATGAGGCCATTGACCTAATACAAGACTACATATTAGTGATCAACAACATGATCACTCCTCATCATGATCAAAATCATCACCACTACTAGACAAGGGATCATCAACATGAGCTACATAAATAATATGGCTCAAAGTTTGAGGACTCCTAAAACTCCTCTACAACTTTAGTAGTAGTAGTAGTAGCAAAAATAGACATCAAAACTACAAATCACTAAGCAACATGGTCTCTCATGAAACTCATCATTGATTCATCGCTACTAGAAATGGGATCATCAACAAGAGATACATAAACATCATCTAGCTCAAAGTCTTCAGACTTGGATTGCTCAACCTTATAACATGATAAAAATTGAAAAAGTTTAACATGCCTAACCAATGATTTTGGTTTGAGTGAAGGGTTCATCTCCTCAACCTTAAAATGCGGTAGAAAAAGATTAGCATGCCTAACCAGTTGTTTTCCTTTGATTGAAAGGTACATCAAGGTTCTTAAAGGACTTCATGCTCTTGATCAAATGCCAATATCATACCCTTACACATGATAGAATCAAATGGAAACATTGCAAATTCCCAAACCATGAAACCCTGAAAACCATTAAGTCTGTTGAATTTTGAGTGAAACCTAAAATTCTAGTTTCTCCATATGAAATCCAATGAGGTCAAAACCACTCTTAAACATCCTGAGTCATTTCATGGTAATGTTAAAAATTTAAGTCACTTTTACTTTAAGAATTTAACATTACCATGAAATGTCAATGCTTCCCTTACCTCCACATCAGCCCTAAAACCCATTTCTGGCCCTAAACAAATCGTTTTTTTCATTGAAAAAAATTTCCGCCCAGCAGGAAGCGTTTTTTGTTCCGGGGAGCGTTCGGGAGCGAACGCTCCCTGAGCGCTTCCGGCATTTAAAAAACGCTCCCGAAGCGCTCAGGGAGCGTTCGCTCCCGAGCGTTTCAGGAAACGCTCCCGAAAAGGCAGGGAGCGTTTTAACAGGTTCGGAAACGCGCTCCCGAAAACGCTCCCCTCAGGAAGCGTTTTAGGGAGCGCGTTTCCGAATGCTCCCAAAACGCTCCAGCACGGAGCACGTTTCAGAAACGGGAATGAGGGGGGGGGGGACGCTTCCCCGCAACCTTGATGAGAACACTTACTCTCTTGATTACTCATGCATCAAGTGCAAAAGAAGAGATAGAAGAGGTATATGTGGGACTATCAGGGCAGGAGTGTGAAAATTCCGTTACTCAGAATCCTACTGCAGCAACTGATTAGATTTATCCTATTTGTTGATTACTGAAAAAATTATTTAGGGTGTTACACAGTAAATATAGAAATCAAATACACTGCAACCTACACAACATAAAATATTGCGGAAAATACAACGCAGGAAAAAGAGAAACACACACAAAAATACACTGTTATTTTTGGACAATTGTCCCCAGAAAAACCCAACTTGGGAAAACCGGTGCAGCAACTGAGGGTTTTATTATTATGCAGTAGTAATTTGAGTACAAAGCGTTGGATGCCCAAATTGGCTATCTGATGCAGAGAAATATTAACAAAAGAGTTAGTGAGAAAATCTTATTGTCACAGGCGATTCGACACTAATCTGGGCTCAGGATGAGTTGCCCTGCACTGTCTCTGTGCAAAATGTAGTCACTTCGTCAGAACTCGAGGAACTGCGTCACCGTCTCCTTCTGATCTTTTGCTCACTGGAAACTCTACTCCCCGGCCCTCTAGACTCACACCTCGACTTCTGGCATTAGATCTCGACTGTCTCTCAGCAAAATAGCGGACTCCCTCTCAAGCTTTGCGCTGCCTCTACGTGGCACTGTGCAACCTCTATGTGGCTCTCAATGCCTTCTCTGCCTTGCACTCCCCAGATCTGGAAACCTGCCTCCGGTCTTACTATCTCTGCTCCTCATTACAACGAAATCACTAGATCTCTCTCTGGCAACTCAGCGCTGCTACTCTGAGAATTCGATCTCCCAGTAAAATCAATCTCGCCAAATCTCAAGTGTGTTCTCCAAGTGCCCATCGAGTTCCTTCTTATAATCTCTCGTTGACATATCAACGACCAGGATTAGATCTTAATCGATGGTTCAGATTATCTTGGACTCGATCCACGCCTTTTTCTATAAGATTCACACACGACTTAATTAATACACTTAAATTAATCTTATTTCCTAAGTTTAGACTTAGGAAACATTAAAAACCAATTAATTATTTCAATTAAGTCACTTCCGGGTGGAATTTCCCCAAACAATTGCTGGGTCTTGGAGAATGCATGTGACTTAGGCTCTCTGCAAAATCTCGAGGCTAGAGCCCATCCGATGCTACAAAAATCAACAGTCCCTCTTAGCAAGGAATGTGCTCTAGTGCTGCTGCCCTCCTGATAGCAATACTCTGACTTTGTACCACCTCTTGCTACGTTGATGATGTTTGGCCTAACTGCCCACCAACTACTGCGCAACTTTGATTCTGCGTTGCATCTGTGCTGTTGCTGACTCTGCATGCTGCTACCAACTACTGCATCTGCACTGCAACACTGTTGCTGCTGCCACTATAACATCTACAACTATCTCTCATCTGTTGCTGTTGCAATTGAGAGATGTCCATCATCTGAACCAACTATGTTCAGTCTGATGCGTCTGTCACCTGAGTACTGACTGCTGCTAGTCTTTGCGTTGTCACTGAAGCCTCTGCGCTGTTGCTAACTTTGCACTGCTGCCAACTCTGCCCTATCTCAGACTGGTACTTGCTACTTCATCTTTCACTCTGGCACATGACTGCACCAACTGTCTTTGATCCATCCTGCTACTGTTGCTATGGGCTCCACTAGCAAGGAATTGATCCAAGAGGTGGACTCCTCAAGGATCCTGCCCATCCAGTAGCTCTCTGTGGCTACAAAACCAAATCACCCCACCTCACCCTTGGAGGTATGCCGGTGATCATGGCAAACTCTTCCTCCAGTCTAGACGATAGTCTGTCGATTTCTGCGGATGCAGCTAGCTGATCCTGCCTCTCCTCTTTGCCCCTCTTTCCGAGTGGACACGGGGTACTGTAGTGACCAAGTTTAGCACATCTGTAGCATTTGATCTTCGAAACGTCCTTCTTTCTTTTGCACTGCTCCTAGTGCCCCTTTCATGCAAGGGCTGCATTCTCTTGTTCCTTCACCTCTGCCTTCGTCCCACTGCTACTCCTGCCACTAATGGTGTTGTTCACCAAATCTTGTCTCAGCTCCTCTTGCTACAGATCTGCCCACATCCTATCCCACTTTGGCAATGTTTTTCTGCCCAAAATACTTTGGACAGAAATTTTCCATTCTTCTGAGACTAAATTTAGAGCTATCCGCACCATCTCTGAATCAATCAGTGGTGAAAAATTTTAGTTAACCATGGTATGTTCTATCCTTAGAGCAGTTTACTTCAATCTTTCTTATTAGTCCAATTCAATTTGCAATCACATAACCATTGACAGTAAATGCTGATAGAACATAAATAAATTGACAGAAGACAAGGCCAAGACAAGAGACACAAATATTCTTGTATTTCTTCTTATTCAACAGAGAGAGAAAATATCTTTTACAATAGTCAACAGGATGCCCTAGCCAGCAATGTCTTCACTGGTCAAACCAACAATTCAGCCTCCAAACAGGCTCGGTCAAACTCGGTCAAACTCGGTCAAACTCTACCTTCCATCAAAGTCAAACACAACCCAAAATAGTCCACAAATATGGTCAATGCAAAAGTCAAAGTCTATTGTCAAAACATCAGTCAAAGCTGCGGTCAACACTACGGTCAGCTGCGGTCAATGTTTGACCTTAGTTTTTGTGCCTCCAACTGCGGTCTCTCCAAATCGGATTTCTGCCTTAGAAAACACAGTCAAATCTCAAGAGTTGACCCAAATTAATGCTGGTCAACGCTGTCCAGAAAAGCCCTAAACCAGTTCGAAAATTGCAGCTTCTTGTTTCACACGTGTGGAGGAGAGAGAAGCCTATAAGGCTGTACGAACCAATCAGAGGAGAGAGATGTGTGTGAGATGAATGAATGATGAAATGAGCATCATGTCTCTCCTTTTTATATCCAGGACTATGGGTGTGTGACACAACTTTTGGGGCTTGTGAGCCTACATTACAATTCTGGCCGACCTTGACAAATTGCACGTGTGGAAAAATAAATTCAAAATACAACTTCTGCTCATCCAAACAAGATGATCTTTAAATCAATCTTGCGCCTCTCCGAAAGAGGAATCCAACAAAAATATCATCTCCATCATATGAGTAGTGCAACATGGAGTTTGGCCCTAGTTGCCAAATTTAACGCTCCCTCTCAACTAGGGAGAACTCCATCTGTCCATCAATCTATCCACCTGTGCAATCCTCTCATCCATTACCATCATATACTATCATATATCATCATGCAATCCTGTGTCATCCTGTTATTTTTGCTCTGCTATAGAAGAAATAATAAGAAAATATGATCGAGAGTGAGTCACAAAGACCTTGCCACTCTCCACTGAACCGAAGTTAGTTTAGAGGTAAAAACCTCAATCATCGAGAGTGAGTCACAAAGACCTGACCACTCTCCATTGACCCGAAGTTAGTTTAGAGGTAAAAACCTGAACCAGACTTGATCCCAGATCAAGTTGTTGGACACATCCCATCCTAGATATAGAGAGTACGACCATACACGATGCATCCATCGGTAATGCTATGGTCTCTATCCTCATTTTTCAACTCATTGGCCAGATGAGAGGTACTTCCCATGAGTCCCAGACTACATGGGTAGGATGCATGTGGGGCATAGATCAAAGAGAGGGTGATCCAGCTCAATATCATAACGGTGGGGAAATAACACACCAACAAGGTAAGGCCAGCCTAGCCCTGTGGTTGCTTATAGCTCCAAGTAGCTATCCCCAAGCCACCTGGTGCTCACAGAGCTCATTGTCCAACTTAAGTGGGACCCTCACAGTAGGGTCTGTCCACGATACCAAGCTTCTCACAGAAGGTTAAGAATTTGACCTTCCCTATTGGCTTTGTGAGAATATCTGTGACCTGCTCATCAGTCCCAATGTGATGGAGCCTTACGGCGCCTCATTGTACCATGTCCCGGACAAAGTGGTACCTAATATCAATATGCTTGGATTGGTCGTGGAACACGGGATTCTCAGAAAGACGAATCCCACTTTGGTTGTCCCAAAGGATCACAGTCGTATCCAACACATGCCCAAGCAACTCACTAAAGAGCTTTCTCGACCAAACAACTTCACAATAGACCATACTTGCTGCAATGCATTCGACCTCGGCGGTGCTTAGAGCAACCGATTTTTGCTTCCTACTCATCCAAGATATCAAAGCAGAACCTAGGGTGAAGCAACATCCAAATGTGCTTTTACAATCCACCACACTGCCTACCCAATTGACATCGGTATATCCATGGAGCCACATACTCTCAGCAGGGTATCTTAGCCCATGGTTAATTGTGCTCCGGAGATATCTCAAGAGATTCTTGGCACCAATCCAGTGAATGTGATGAGGCTCGACCATGTATTGACTGAACGTGGTCATTGCAAACAATATGTCTGGATGTGAGTTCACTAAGAACATCAAGGCCCCCACGAGTTGACGATACTCAGTGGGATTTCCTAACTCGGGCCCAACAACACTTCCACACAACTTCTTAAAGTTGAGTTCCATCGAGTAGTCACGGACTTGTTGTCCACCATCCCAAATCTCTCCAGTAGCTTCACAACATATTTTCCTTGAGAAAGGAAAATCTCACCTGGATTTTGCCAGACCTCCAAGCCTAGGAAGTAGTGCATTAGTCCTAGGTCCTTTATCTCGAACTCGAAAGCTAGCTCCCTCTTACATTGATGAATGAGAGGGTCAACACTTGTCAGGAAGAGATTGCCTACATAGAGAACTAGAATGAGAGGCTTGTCATTATCAACCTTTAAATAAAGGTTTGGATCAACATCACTTTGAGTAAAGCCCAACTTCATCAAGTAGCTATCGATTCTCTCATACCAAGCCCTGGGGGCTTGCTTCAACCCATAGAGGGATTTCTTCAACCTGTACACATGTGTGTCTCTATCTTGGACTTCGAACCCCAGAAGGTGGATCTACATGATCAACTTCGGGCATCGATTCATCCTTCGGTTCTTCCTGCTTTCCAGCTTCTTCTTCTTTGGCTTCCTTTGAGATAGGAAGATCTCTAACCTTCCTGAGGGCAGCATCTTCGTCAAAGGTGACATCATGACATATCTCCACTTCTCTTTGACCAGGTACATAAATTCTATATGCCTTCAAGGTTTCACTGTAGCCCACAAACATTCCCTTCTTTCTAGAAGCATCGAACTTGCTTCTCTTTTCTTTCGGCACATGCTTCAAAAAACTCTAAAATGAGGGAAGACTTCTTCGAGAGTTTTGGAGTCCAATGCAGAATGTAGGCATCTATTTTGAACATACACAACGGTGTTGGTAGCTTCTCCCCATAGGAACTTCAGAAGACCTTGGTCATAAAGTATGGCATGAGCAACTTCCAAAATGGTTCTATTCTTCTTTTCAACAACACCATTTTGTTCGGGACTATACACAATAGTGGTCTCCCTCTTAATGCCAACTTTCCTGCAATAGTCATTGAATTCATTTGACCCATATTCGGTTCCATTATCGGTCCTCAAAATTTTGTTCTTCTTCCCAGTTTGATTTTCAACCAAGGCTTTGAAGGTGCGGAACCACTTGAATGCTTCATCCTTCTTCTTCAAAAAGTACATCCAAGTTTTGCGGGAGAAGTGATTTATAAAAGTAATATACTATAAGCATCCTACCAAGGATGTTACAGGCAACATACTAGATAGATCAGAATGAATCAATTGTAAAATATCAGATGTCTTCGTGATACTCGAGGGGAATGGTCCCCTTGTATGCTTTCCTTCGGCACAACCTTGACATACACCTTCATGATCATCTTTGAAATTAGGCATACCTGCCCACCACCTTCTTTGCTTCGAGAAGGGCTTTATAATGAAGGTGTGCAAACCAAGGTTACTTGGAAGCGGGAGCGGGAGCGCCATTTTTAGAAGCTCCCGGTTTGGAGTGTTTCGGGGAGCGTTTATATATATATATATATATATATATATATATTTTATATTTTGATGCATATATGTCAACAAAAACATGTAGAATGATGAATTAGACATAAAAAAACATAAAAACATAGATTGAATCATATAACATCAATCATCTAGAAGTTATAATCTTCATCAACCACGCCCACAAGTTGAAAGCATACAACATATTGACTCGAGTCTCACGAATCATCAATCTGAAGGTTTCAAGCTTTCAAATTTCAATATATAACATTTATCATAATTGATATATAACATTTATCATCATTGATTTCAAATTTCAATATCTAACGTTTATCATCATTGATTCATTGATTCATTGATTTCAAAATTCAATATACATTTATCATCATTGATTCATTTATTTCAAATTTCAATATATAACATTTATCATCATTGATTCATTGATTTTAAAATTCAATATATAACATTTATCATCAGATTCATTGATCACCATATAACTTTCATGAAGCATCATATTCATAATTCATAATGACTTGTAAACTTATAAATGCCAACTTCAAAGTTTCACCTTTCAAATTCAAACTTCAAACTTAAATTGTCATTAAATATATGAAAGAGTCAAGTTTCAACTGTTCAACTGTCAACAGTTATAAAAGATAAAAACTACTAGAAAATAGAAAAAACTAGTAAACAACAAATCTATTTTATCTATTGGCTGGCCCCTTGCCACGCCCACGAGAAATGTCTAATTTGTGCGAGCCACGAGGAAATGGTGGTCTTCTAGTACTCTCAGGAGTACCACGACCATGACTAGAAGGTGGAGGCTGGATCTGCAAAGGAACAATAGTGTGATATCGAGAACTGGCATTGGCACCCGCACTGCTACCAGTAGATGGTGGGACTGGCCCTGTGTGTGGCGGTGTTGCTGATGCTTCATCATCATCCCTAAAAAGTTATGCTTCCAATTCTTCCATATGTACCGTGCCGTCCTCCAAATTATCATCCTTTGGGTTGTTGTCCCAGACTCTGTATGATTGATCCTCATTTGCCCGATCACAGTAATGGCTCAACAACCTCAAGTTGTAATGCACATAAACCAAGCTTTCAGCTCGGTTTTCATTCAGCTTGTTTCTTCTCACATTGTGTATGAAGCTGTAGGTGCTCCAACACCTCTCTGCAGAAGAAGTGTTCACAACCTGTGAGAGAACTTTTTTAGCCAACTTTGGCAAAAGTCCCATGCCGCCATATGCTTCCCACCATGTGAGAGCATCAAATCTGTCCCTGTCTTCCATTGCATGGAAAGAACCAAAGTTAACAGTGCAACTGAAGTATTTGCCTAATTCAAGGCGCAATCTAGCACACTCTTCCCTGTCGGGTACCAACTTGTCTAATGCCTTCATGTACCCCTCTTGTACCTCTAGATCTGTGTGAGGTTTGATCCTAACCCCACCTCTAGGTGCAGGTTGGCCCAACCAAGATGGAGAGTAATATTTTGGCATAAGGATATATGCCAAGGCATGTAGTGGAACATTGAGTTTATTCCACTGTGCACACACACAGTCATGAATCATAGCATACAAGTTGGGATCATTATCCTTAACAACATCTTTTATTTGGCCCAACATGCTGTCCATCTGCTCATAAACCTTCCCAATCATTGGTTTATCTGTATCTGCAAACCAAATCATGTGATAAATGGGCTTGGTGAAATTCAAAATTTTCCTCACACGTGCCCAAAACAAAGGGTCAAGGGCGGTCTCCTCCACATATTCGAAACTTTGCCTGTCAACTATTGTCGCTGCCCTGTCCTTTAATACCTGCCAGTGTGGGCTTGATACCATTGTAGCCAATGACTCTCTTACCTTCAAAAGGCGCCTGAAGGTGAGGTAATAGCTAGCAAATCTAGTCTTTGCTATCTTCAACAACTCCAATTTGGAGTGAGTACGGAAAAGCCCATGGGTATTGCTATGATTTGTAATAAATTTTATCGTTTTTTTATCTCTCTTGTACAAATCACCAAGCCATTTGAATTGAGGTTCTTTGTTTTTAATGATATCATGCATCAAAAGGTTCATTGTGTGAACCAAACACCTAGACCAAAATATGTTTGGGTATTTATCCTCAATAATTGCTCTTGCTGCCTTAATGTTAGCAGCATTATCAGTGATGACCTGTATGACATTGTATGGCCCAGTCTTTTCAATTATATCAAGTAATGGTTTTGCAATGTAAATGTCGGTTTTGAATATATCTGAATAATCATATGCTGACAGGAAGATTGCACCACTAACCGACACAGCCAAAACACTTATCAATGGCTTTCCTTTTACATTGGTCCATCCATCAGAGACAATGGACACCCCATGCTCATTCCACGAATTTGTCATTCTAGCCAAAGAATGGTTTATTTTAGCTTTTTCATGATCAAGACCCACGGTTCTGGTCTTGTCATACCCAGGGCTCCTGTATCCTTTGGGGGCATCATTAATGGCAGAAACCATTTCATGCCAATAAGGTGAGCGAAGAACATTGAATGGCACCCCACATGCATATAGAAACCGATAAACTTTTGAATCCACATCATTCCTACACCCTTCGTCCAGGTAATCGGATATGGTTCTATGCCTTAATCCAGATGTGCCACTGCCTCCATAACCACTGGCATGGGTGGAAGTTGGACTTGTTTGTCCATGACGTGATGGGCCTGAATAAGAATCAATGAAACCCCTAGATCTTTTAGATCTCTGTAGGGCAGCCTCCTCTTCCTTTCTATATTTCTCTCTCTGTGTTGTTGGCACACTAGTACAAATTTTGATTCCTATATTTTTTTCTCCATCCCCTGGCATTTTCCCACAAAGGTGCCTTCTCGCACGGGTGTATGAACCATGGTATTGTTTATTGCAATGGGGGAAAATAAATTTAGTGGTTCCACCACCTTTCCCTCCTTCCTGTTTCTGAACATATTTCCACAAAGGTGTCTGAGTTTGGTCTTGTCTAGTTGGGGAATCTGTGTCCTCATGTTCTCCACTCCCCACTTCCTCCTCAACATAATCCTCCTCCTCTTCAGGATTTTCTTCAAATCCACCATAACCCTACTCTTCATCCTCCTCTTCTCTGATTTGCCTCTTTCTTCTACTACTCTCCAACACCATTATTACAAAGAAAGGAACCAACATGAGAAAAATCCCTAGCCATATAGCCATGATGTTTCAAGTTTCAAGTTTCAAGTTTCTAGCCTGCAAAACAAATGGAGAAATGCCAAATGGGAATAGGAAATGCAACATAGGAAAAAAACAATTGAATTTTTAAGTTTTAAACACAATAAAATGCAACATTCAAGAAAAAAATCAAGTTTTCATTTTTAAACAACTTACAAATTCATCCTAGAAAATACAAAATTAGATTAGAAGACCTACCTCTTTCTTGCAATCCTCCTGTTGCCTTGCAGCTTGCTCCTTGCTCTCTCCTTGTCACTTCTGCAGCTCCGCTCTCAAGCTCTCCTGCTTGCTCCTCTTGCTCCTCTCACTCTCTCAGTCACTCAACTACAAACAGTAAACAAAATGGGCCTCCCTCCCTCTTAAAAACAAAACGATTTTTTCAACAAAAAAAATTTCTCGTCGGCGGGAAACGTTTTTTTTGCTGGGGAGCGTTCGGGAGCGAATGCTCCTCGACCGCTTCTGGCGTTTAAAAAACGCTCCCGAAGCGTTTTTTAAACGTCGGAAGCACTCAGGTAGCGTTTGCTCCCGAGCGCTTCCGGAAATGCCCCCGAAAAGGCAGGGAGTGTTTTTACAGGGTCGGAAACGCGCTCCCGAAAATGCTTCCCTCAAGAAGCGTTTTCGGGAGTGCGTTTCCGAGCGCTCCCAAAACGCTCCTGAACGGAGCGCATTTCGAGAGCGGGAACGAGGGGGGGGTGAAGCTTCCCTGCAACCCTGGTGCAAACCTACGGTGCCATAGCTCGGATTGAAGAGTTCTGTTACATGTGATGGCTCCCAACAAACTTCCTCCAACCTGATAGAGTGTATCAAC
The DNA here is from genome assembly GCA_034641835.2 of Pinus albicaulis. NCBI lineage: Eukaryota > Viridiplantae > Streptophyta > Pinopsida > Pinales > Pinaceae > Pinus > Pinus albicaulis. The sequence goes on from CM076582.1 coordinate 102,009,977, forward strand.
CTTGAAACCAAGAGTGAACGCTTCTTTGAAGTTCCTCTTCCAAATGTTTACCTTTCCATCGATGAATGCCACCATGAATCCTTTGTCTTCCATTGCCGAGAGGGACACTAGATTCTTCTTCATGTTAGGTGCACACAACACATCTTGCAAACAAAGGACTTGACCTTGATTTAGATGGAGGGTCACAGTCCTTGCCCCTTTCATGGGATAGGTGGCATTGTCTCTAAGGATAATTTTCAAATTATTATCCTTTTCAATCAAATCAGAGAGGGCCTCTTTATAGTAGGTGAAGTGCCTTGAGGCACCACTATCATTCAACCATTTATCCAGGGTGTCGGGAAGTGATGCAAGAGAGAGGGCAGATATAAGAATATATTCATTTCTCTTATTATAAACAACATTAGATTCATTATACGTGGAGTTCCTTGACCTCTTGAAAGATTGACCATTTCCATTTCTATTTCGATTAGAGGGAGCCTTCCTCTTTCCTTTGAACCTATTGTTCCTTTGATCATTCCCCTTGAAGTTGTTGTAGTCATCAACTCGAGGAGAGTCCCTTTTATTGGGGTACTCTCTTGCATAGTGACCAAACTTATTACAATTGTAACATCTTCCCTTCCTTTGGGACCCGCTCTTCCATGATTTTTATTTCTCGGACCAACATTGTTCCTCTTCTTTGCATGAGCGGTGAAGGTAGTAGCGTCACTTCCATTCCCATTTGAGGGATGATCTCTCTCCATCATCCTTGTCTCCTCTTGAGTGCGTCTCGTCAACAATTCATCAAAATCAGGAATTATATTATTATTAAGAATATTAGTATTAAATACATACCATGGCCAGGGAAGTCTTCCAAGAGAGATGAGAGTGAGCTCTCAGTCAGCTATAGCTTCTCCAATAGCTAAGAGATCATTCTTGATTTCGGTGATCCTCATGAAGTAGGATTGGATGGACTCTCCCTTGTCCATCTTGATGTTCTTCAACTTGTTCTTCAAAAAGAGAATTTGATTAACATTGCTTGCCCTGAACATGCTAACCAACTTATCATACATATCCTTAGATGTGCCCAACTCGGAGATATAAGCAACTAAGTGCTTATGAATAGAATCCCTGATGATCTTCTTCGCCTTGTTTTCCCCTTTCTTGTACTTTGTTTTAGTGGAAACCCACCATTTGATGGAGGCTCAGTGATCTTTCCCTGCACATAATCAATAACATCTTGATCCTCGAATGTTAGATCCAAGGAAATTTGCCAAGCATGATAATCAGACTTATCATTTAGCTTGTCATCAGATTTGAAGAATGAGGAAGTCATTGTCCCTGGTCCTTGTCTATTCAACTTCGGTGATTTCTCTTCTCACTCTTGCTTGGGATTTGTTTTCACCTTAGCTTTGATACCATGTTAAATTTAGTTAATCATGGTATGTTATATGCTTAGAGCAGTATACTTCAATCTTTCTTGTTAGCCCAATTCAATTTTGCAATCACATAACCATTGACAATAAATGTTGATAGAACATAAATAAATCAACAGAAGACAAGCCAAGACACGAGACACAAATATTCTTGTAATTCTTGTTATTCATCAGAGAGAGAAAATATCTTTTACAACAGTCAACATGATGCCCTAGCTAGCAAAGTCTTTGCTTGTCAAACCAACAATTCAACCTCCAAATAGGCTTGGTCAAACTCGGCCTTCCATCAAAGTTAAACACAGCCCAAAACAATCCACAAATCTGGTCAACGCAAAAGTCAAAGTCTTCAGTCAAAACAACAGTCAAAGCTGCAGTCAATACTACAGTCAGCAGCTATCAAAGTCAATGTTTGACCTCGGTTTTTGGGCCTCCAGCTGTGGCCTCTCAAAATCAGATTTCTACGTCAGAAAACATAGTCAATTCTCAAGAGTTGAACCAAAGTCAACGCTATCCAGAAAAGCCCTAAACCAGTCCGAAAATTGCAGCTTTCTGTTTCACACGTGTGGAGGAGAGAGAAGCCTCTAAGGCTGTAAGAACTAATCAGATGAGAGAGATGTGTGTGAGATGAATGAATGATGAAATGAGCATCATGTCTCTCCTTTTTACATCCATGATTGTGGGTGTGTGACACAACTTTTGGGGCTTGTGAGCCTACATTACAATTTTGGCCGACCTTGACAAATTGCACGTGTGGAAAAATAAATTCAAAATACAACTTTTTCTCTTCCAAACAAGATGATCTTTAGATCAATCTTGCACCTCTCCGAAAGAGGAATCCAACAAAAATACCATCTCCATCATATGACCAGTGCAACATGGAATTTGGCCCTAGTTGAGAAATTTAACATGAAGCCCGATGAGAAAGTGGTCTATGTGTTCCCCCTTCTGCATACATGTACTTCTTAGCTTTTCCTCTAGGTACATCTTCCGCTGCTCGGAAGATCCTTTGTAGAACGTGGAAAGGGAGTCACATATCTCTTTCGCTATTCCGAGGGCCACTATGTGAGATACCACATGCTCTCGAACTCCATCAAGGATCATCCTCTTTGCCTTTGCCATCTCTTTCTTGTATGTCTTATTCTGATCTGAATCCGTGGGGACAACCACCACATTATCGATGTATGTTTTGAGATCAAATTCATCCAGAAGGAATGAAATTCTTGCCTTCCAGATTAGATAGTTAGATGCTCTGTCCAACCGATCTTGATCTCTCAACCCAGCTGATGCCATCTCGCCAAACAAAAGTTGAACTCTACCTCTTCTCCTTTGCGCAACTACTGACTGGATTTACACACTCCTTGTTGGAGTGGGCAAGTCTGCTCTCGGCTACTGCTGCTTTGCGTGGAAAATTAGAATTTCCTGGCCAAAAATTCTCTAAGGACAAAATTCCCTCAATGTGTGCTCTTTTTCCCTTTTGATGCTATTCTGCCAGCTATTGCTGCAAAATGACCGCGTCCCAGCTAAAGATTTGCTTTGCAAGGAAAATACTATTGCTCCCTCTACCTCTGACAATCTTCGATATGGAAAAATCTAATTTCTTTGTCAACTCTCTCAGAGAAATAGACTTTCCTCAAAAATTGACCATCCAGGCCAAATGGACTGCGCAGCCTCTGGGGTTTCGAGCAGCTTCTTATTCAGTGCTTCGAAGCTTCGTGTTCCTGCCTGCAATTGAGCTCTCTGGCTTCTATGTACGCTCTGATACCATGTGAAAATTCCATTACTTAGAATCCTATTGCAACAACTGATTAGATTTCTCCTATTTGTTGATTACTGAACACATTTTTTACGGTTTTACACAGTAAATATCGAAATCAAATACACTGCAGCCTACACAACATAAAATATTGTGGAAAATACAACGCAGGAAAAATATAAACACACAAAAATACACCGTTATTTTTGGACAATCGTCCTTAAAAAATCCCAACTTGGGAAAACTGGTGCAACAACTGAGGGTTTTATTATTATACAGTAGTAATCTGAGTACAAATCATTGGATGCCCAAATTGGCTATCCGATGCAGATAAATACTGACAAAAGAGTTAGTGAGAAATATCACACTGTCACAGGCAATCCGACACTGATTTGGGCTCAGGATGAGCTTCCCTGTGTTGTCTCTGTGCAGTAACTGCATTAGTCTACACCGTCACCGCATCACAGCTCGAGGAATTGCGTCACCTTCTCCTTCTGATCTTCTGCTCACTAGAAACTCGACTCCCTAGCCCTCCGGATTCACACCCCAACTTCTGGCACTGGATCTCGACTGTCTCTCAGAAAAATAACAGACTCCCTCTGAAGCTCTGCGCTACCTCTGCGTGGCACTGTGCAACGTCTCTGTGGTTCTTGATGTCTTCTTTGCCTTGCACTCCCCGAATCTGGAAACCTTCCTCCGGTCTTACTATCTTTTCCCCTCACTGCAACAAAATCACTGGATCTCTCTCTGGCAACTCAGCGCTGCTACTTTGAGAATTCAATCTCCCAGTAAAATCGATCTCTGCAAATCTCAAGTGAGTTCTCCAAGTGCCCATCGAGTCCCTTCTTATAATCTCTCGTTAACATATCAATGTCCAGGATTAGATCTTAATCAATGGCTCTTATTATCTTGGACACGACCCACGCCTTTATCTAGAAGATTCACACCCGACTTAATTAATACCCTTTAATTTAATCATATTTCCTAAGTTTAGACTTAGGAAACATTAAAAACTGATTAATTATTTTAATTAAGTCACTTCCGGGTGAAATTTCCCCAAACGATTTCTGGGTCTTAGAGATTGCATGTGTCTTAGCTTCTCTGCAAAATCTCGAGGCTAGAGCACATCCGATGCTACACAAATCAACAAGGAGGTGGGAAAATAAGAGACCTAATCATCATAGAAAGGAGTAATGTGTGAAGGGAAGGACATGAACTTGGAGAGTCAGATCCTTTCCTATAAATATAGAATGGATGATCGAATAACTAGGCTTATAAATTCCCTATCAAGATTTTTCTTAGTAATGCCATGCTTCATGGCTACCCTAAGGTCATGACTGGAAGGAAAAGGGGAACAATGACATGGATAGACACAACAAGCAGGTTGCTTGGTAGGATGATTGTATGTATGAGAGGCAATCATTGTGTGCTCATTATGCTGAGAAGAAGTGATACATCTAATGAATTCTTCCTCCTACTCTTTCCCATCTAATAAGATTAGATAGTTTTTTTTGGCCCCATCCACTCCCTCATATAAGTAATGAATTGCAGTCTTATCCCCATCAACCAAGTGATGAACCTTTACCAAGGGTCGACTAATTGTGCACACTTCTTCCACTCCTTCACAAAAGGATTCAATTGCATCACTCATCACAAAAAACATTTGATTAAGCTCAATATGATGTTGGGGCATAAATTAAATAGATATGAAGTTGTTGGAAAAATGTGTGATTATAGAATGCAACAACTCCTTGCTTGCGAATATCTTGATGAGGGCAAGAGCATGGTTATATATGAAACTTTTTATTCTCCTATCTTGATTAATGGCCTCCTTGATAATGGAAATGTTTCCCACATCTTCAAGCATCAAACTGATACAATGAGTAACACATGGAGCCTAGAACATAGTGGTGTGCCTCTCCCTTGGCAACTTTCCAACAACCACATAATTTGCTACATTATTACGTTATTATTTCCATAGCATGTTGAGCCCCAATCTCTTGGATAAACCCATTCAACAATGCCACATCTTTAACATGCATCGATTGATCAGTGGTTTTATTAAACGTTATACTCCTAGGAATATGCACCAAGATATTAAGTGTCCTACTCACCCTTATGCAACTTGTGACCTCCCATGATTCCTTTAAGTTCTATAATCTCGTGTGGTATAATTCTTTTATGGTGAAAGATGTTCATGTTACAAGGAGATTATTGACATCCTAATCACGAAAGTCAACATTGTAACCAATCAATATATCAACATTGGTTAGAATAAAAACAATTTACCTATATTCTAAAGAATATCAATGCCACTACTTGTTGAGTCTCGTAATAATTTTTTTTATGGAATTCTATAGCTACAACATTCCTTAAAAGGATTGAATTATTGTGGTCAAACTCTTTTACAATTCGACAATTCTACGCCACTCTTAGAAGATCATATCATCTTGTGTTGTAAACCACTACAACTACAAGAACAAAGAATCATGAGAATGCATTATAATCTAGAGAAAGAGATATAATCTTTCCACAAATATGCATTAGGGCTAAGTATTTTTAAAGCGGAAGGTAATTTAATGAACACAGAGAAAATAAAATAATGAATAATGATTAGTGAAGTGTTGACACATGATCTAGGGGGCATGACCAATGTGGAAAAAATCGAACCCGGGAATAAATCGGCAAGGGTCTAAAATTTGAAAAAGTTGTGATAGTCTGGAGAAAATTGAAAAAATCGGAAAAATTAAAAAAGAACATCAGATACATGCATCTAAAGTATCCACAACATCAGATAAATGCATTGCCACATAGATATGAAAATAAAGCTAATATATAAGATGTATAATAAGTCTAGTGCTATATCACATATCAACAATGAATCAAGTTTTGAATACTGAGTGAGTAAAAATATCAATAAAAATATAATAAATGTATATCATCGTCATGTGTCATCTACATGTCATAAACTAATTATTCACTGAATTTCTCTGCCCCTTTTACGAGAATAGGGAATGCCTTTGCCTTTTCCTCTAGAGGAAGAAGGCCCTGCCCCTGGGGTTACAAATGGACTCTGATGTCCTCTAGAAGCAAAAATAGGTCACCTCCGTCCTTTGCTGCTGCCCATGCTAGATGGTGTCACCTCCTCCTCCTCCTCCTGCAAAATATGCTCGGAAAAGGGCCAAAATGTCATTCTTTTTGTGAAAACTCATAATGCTGGGAGAATACATATGGAAATGGATGAAGAATAGGGCTCAATACACTGAATAAAATAGCCATGTAGCTGCGTGTTTTCCAATGTGCTTTTTAAGGAAATTGATCTGCAACTCTAATATGTGGGGTGCTGCTAGATAAGTCAAACAATGATATATATGGGTCCAATGGCAGTCCATGGAGTGTTACGTTTGTAGTGTAGGGTCCCATTCTATAACACACTTGAAGACACGAACTGTGGGCAAGCTTTTGTAAACAAACATATCGGACCTCCAACAGCTATATAATGTGGTAATGTGATCATTAGGGATGGTGGATAACCTCTTTGCTGCATACGGGAACTGGACATTTGAGATGTTGAGGAACATTATACTAGTGTTCCATGGGGACGAGTCCCCTAGGGGCGGGTGCACGCACCCCTCGCACCCCACGTACTTGGGACAGGGAGTCTACTAGGGGTGCATTTCCCCACGCACCCTTTTTGGGGAGTCTTGGGGAGACACAAGGGGGTGCGTTTCCCCAGTGTGGGGGACGAGACTCCCCAAAAGAGGTGCGTCTAGGCATCCCCTCTCAAAGGAAAGCAAAGAAGCTAGTTGCAGTGCATGGTTCTCTACGTCTTGCACATAGGAAGACACTAGAGTATCAGAGGGGACCAACAACACGATGGGATGTGGATCCAGAGGATAGTGCACAGATAGATGATGAGTACGGACCAAATGAGCTACAACATGGTTTGGTTGGAGTTCCGTTGGTTACTCAAGAGAGTGACTTTGACTCAGATAACAACATTCCCATGGATGGTCTCGATGACTTCATGCAACAGATGGATGTAGAGGACCAATCATTGAGATTGAGTCCTTGATGTAGATTTTATTTTCAGTGCTAATTATCCATTTTTACTTTTCAGTATTAACTTTTGAGTTGTGACACTAGATATTGATGGCCTCAAATTGATTCTTGACTCTTCACTCTTAATTATTTTTGAGTTTGAAACTTTGAGGTATATAATTTTAGTGTTCAAACCTCAGTATCTAGTATATAGTTTATAGTAATATATTAGTATGTTTTGCTTTCAGTTTAGATTCTACAATGATGAATGATGAATTTAACTTTTAAATCAATGTAGATTGTAGAATGATGGATGATTAATGATATGGATCAATGTATTTGAATATTTCATTATTGAATCTCATGGTATGGATGAATAATGGGTATGTCATATGAATGATGTATCTATCAAAATGAATGATGAGGATGGATCAATATATGTCACTATTTAATTCAATTATGAATTTAAATTTTATGTGGATCAAATTTCAATTTTCAATGTATTGGTATCCGTATTACTGTAAGTCTATTTAATATTTATGCTTTCATTATTGAACAATGAATGTGAACTTGAATTATATATATATCTATATATATAAAATAAAAAATTATATATCCCGATGTCCCCTCGCACCCCTGAAATTTTCGTAAAATTTGAGGGTACTCCCACACGTCCCCCTTGTACGTCTTTGATGCAGACCTGCTGCAATTTGTCAGAATAACGCTGCGGAAAAGGAGTTCCTTAAGACTTAATACAAATTCCCTTTATTCATAACAGAGATTAACCTCGGGTGTTATCCACATATATACGTTGAGAATCAACAGTGGTGTTTTAAACTTTCATACACCTGAACCAATACATACATACTTTGTGCGATCAACAACGAGGTGTTTATCATATACGCAAACTTAAACAAATGCCCACACCAACGCACGAAACAAACGTAATGCAAAACCGCAGAACTCTTCCTAGAGGGTCCCATCGTAATCTCTGACCAATTAGCCGACAATCGCACTTCGCATTCCCCGCGACTTAACCTTGAAACATTAAGCGCTAAATCTTAAATTCTGTGCGATGCGATGTGGCGCCGCGTCGACATGTGGCTTCCCACACTTCACATCACAATTTTTTTTAACTTCTCTTGTGATGGCTCTTAACGTTAAACGTTATAAATTGCAATTTGCAATCACCGCTCCAATCTCCACCGTTCGATCTCGGATGAATCCGACGGTTCGTGCTACACCTCCGCTATACCACTTCGCATCGCAAATCAAATTCGTTAACTTGTGAATTGGACTTTAAACCTTATCTTTGGCGATGTGCAATATCTCTCCGCCTACGATGTGATCTCCCACCGTTGATCGGTTGGATCCAACGGTCCTCGTCGTGCCTACAAGTCCAATTAATATACTCTGCGGTCAACACGATATTATATTCAACAAAGGAAAATGTAAGGTTAAGGCCTTGTTGCGCCTGCAACCCGATTGTTGTTCTCGCTGTGTGTCTTTGATACAAGCATTCGACTTCAATAAAGGTTCAAAGAATTAATTTTTAATAGGGGGCCCGATTAAGCACCAAAACACTTCAGACATTATTTGGAAAAGAAAATGTTGTTTAAAAAACAGGGATCCTGATCAAAACACAAAACACTTAGATAATCTGGAAAATAGAAAAGACACGGCCAAGCCCTCAAATGGCTGGTTTTTACATTTACTTATGCTCCTCTATTCTCTCCTTTCTTGCTATCGATGGCAGAACCCCGCAATGGTGGATTTGGTTTCATTTTATCCTTCTCCAAAATTCCCATTTGGTTGGGAAACTGTCATTCAGTTTCCAAAACAGTTTATTCAACTTATTCAACTAATCCTAAATTAACCATTCTTTTATGATGCAAATTACATTGGCTGAGTTAGCCCAAATTAAACTTAAACAAAATACTTGAAAAACAAAGAAAGACAAAGTATTCAAATGTGTAGGACTGCTAGCCCTCTTTCCAAGCCACAACATGTGACCAACTTTGTCACATTGCTGGCTCTACCTTAATGCTCCTGCATCAGTCTCCCCGCACCTGCGTCTCCCTGCATCGGAGTCTTGGTGGAACATTGCATTATACCCATCAAAATCTTGAAGAGGAGAACTAGACTGAATATCAAAATAAATTTTCTCTTTCAGAATGCATGTATCCCTCTAAATTCTTAAATTTGTTGCAGAATTTAGTGAGTGGTAGGCACTGTGCTTGGGAGTAAAAACACTGTCATTACAAGCATGAAATTGCTGGTGAAAGAATTGGGCTTTTAATTTTCAAGTTGACATTTCCAGAGATGCCAGAATTCAGGGAGAAGGGTGACATGTTCTAATGTTGTCCATGGGTGAGAGAATCAGTGGTCTAATTCAAATACCAAAACACAGATGTGAATGATCTCTGTGTATCAACTTCTTTTTTTGGTAACTAGAGGAATCGGCAACTAGGTGGGATTTACTGGCATGACACAGGGTCAATTCCGACAGCTACCACTATAACCACTAGGTGCCCGCCACTTCTCCTAGCATGGACATGGATAAATCGAGGTTTAAACCTGTGATCTTTACTCAAGGAGTGCCTTAATACACCCTGTTGCCAACTGGGCTACACTTGGTTGCTCTCTTTGTGTATCAACTTGTACAAATTTGAAAGTTTTTTATATTTTTAAAGGTTTAATTAGTTTTGCATAATATTTTTAAAACCTACAATAACCCAAAATACACACTTGTGGGAAACCTGAGAATTTTCTTTTCCCATACATGTTTCACATTTTGTGTTTCTGGTAACATAGGTTATGAGACTCCCTAGAAGGTAATACCAACTTTTCAGAAAGAAGATAGACTGGGGGAGAGGCTGCAACCTGGAATATAGATGGCTCAGAAGATTTCCTTCCATTTGAAAATACGAGTCTTTTTTAAACTGTGTGTTGGGATGAATGGTGTTTAACGATAGTTTTGCAACAAAAGCACAGCAAGACTTCTCGACCATGAGAAATGATTTATGTATTATATGTGCAAGTATGACTATTTAACATGTTTTATGGGAATGTAAATTCATTGTTTTAGGTCCTAGACACTGGTAATTAACAGTCTTTATTGACCCACTTCAATGCAAGTGTGTGTTTTGGAAGACATTTGAATGATTTGGCAACATGAAGAATTAATCTAGGCAGGAATTTGTCTCACGATACTACCCCGTGAAAAGGGTGTTGAGATACCTTCAATGACGATTTGAAGTTTTGGTTTCTCTGCATCTAGGAAAACTTCCATCTAGTTTTAAGTTGGTTACCCAAATCAATGTTAGACTTCATATCATCAGGAAAGTTGTGGATTCTTCAGAGTCTGGAAATAGGTTTAATATGATGGCTGTAATAGTTTTGTAAGGATTTTAAAAAATAATTGGATATTCTAGCATTGGGTATGAAATATGCATGTATGCACAATAGGCACTCGTTCTGGGCATCTATTTTTGTTCTTGAGCATGAAATTTTAGGATTTTAGTCCATGATCCGTTAAAGAGAATATTATGCATACATAAGTTAATCATAACTTTGTGGTGCAGGTAAAGGAGTATGTTTCAACAAGAGTTGGATTGAACAATGTGTGTCTTCTTGTTGATGCGAAATGGGGTATGAAGCCTGGAGACCATGAGCTAATTACGTTGATGGAGAGGTGTTCTTCTACCCTTATAACAACTATTGCCTACATTTTCTATTTAGTTATATATTACCGTGATAAGTGATATAGTTTTGGGTGTACTTTATGAGAGGTGTCATAATCTTATACTAGGTTATGCGAGACCTTCATCCATTAGTGCCTTTGTGAAAGGAGTGCTTGCATCTACTTGAGTTACTCATTCATTGGCACTGCTTTTTCCACCCTTTACTTAGCCTTTTGCCTTGCTTTGATTTGGCTTGCTTAGCAAGATTTCATTAATTACTTTAAAACCACTGTTAGATGAAGCAATTCATTGTTCATCGGGGGGTTGGGATGCTTTCATAAGTCCCTTTTATTTTGATAGGCATGTTACACATGCGACTTGGGTGATGGCCTCACATAATAGGGCAGAGCTCAAGTTAAATGGACTTTTAACATTCATCCTTTTTAACTATCTTTGAATTTTGACATTTTGGCATATGCTTTTATCTTTCTTTCTTTTGCAGTTGCATCAACCTCGGAGCAGTTTCCAAGCCCTCTTTTCATAAGTTGAGGCAAATAGGAAACCAGTATGAGTGGTTGACAACAACCAAAGAAAAGAAGGTACAGTGGTTCAAGGAAAGATGACAAATGTTAAGTATGGAGGGATATGGACATGTTACAACTTCCAAGCATCATGATCCATTATCTGATTTCAAGCAGTGATCCTTACTTAGATGCCCTAAAACATTAAATGGCTAATGTACCTCATGGTCATTGACCTACCTTCATTTGGTGAGCAATTTGATCAAGTGGATGAGCTGACCAATGTGTGGGTGAGAGGCATTTGAGAGGCTGCCATTTGAGTGTAATATGAGGCTGCTGGCTGGAAATCTGCAACTTAGGAGAAAAGTTTCTCCTAGGGTTACCCCTGTATGTACCTGGGTAACAAACAACACATAGATAACAACCGCACACTACAGAGGATCCACAAGGCAGGACTTTGAAACCACTGGCAGTGTAGATACCAAGGTGAGAGAGGATACTATCATATAAACCCGGGGACTTGCACCTCAAAGCTAGCATACAGAATGACAATGCTTTTGGTGCATGCATCGCTTTATAAACCACCTATATCTCAGCTGTTTCCATTGTGATATATATCATACTCACACTCGACTATGTTTTGTATGTTAACTTGATTGTTTTCGCAAGCTAAAGTATTCATATTAACATGGAATGAAGTCTCCAAGAAAAATATGAAAAAGCTCACATCACGGAAAGTAGGAAAACAAAATGCAACTCACAGATAAGAAAAGCAGAGTCAAATTTTAAACTAATCTCACTTAGAGATTTAAGATGGAAAGGGGAAATATGAGGTTAGGACTTGCACATTAATATAATCATAAAAACCATAATATTCATTTTTTTTTACTGAAGAAACACTGGCTTTCCTTCTTGTAGTCAATGCCTTGTTTTGGAGAGCTATTATGCCATGCTAGTATCAGGCAACCAAAAATCTTGAAACATAATGACATTTTGGAATTTGAGGGTATTTTGTGCCTGCATTTTAGCATAATATTAGTTGTCAACCAGAGAAGCTTAGGAGTTTCTAGACATTTTGAAATCATGACTGCTCATTAGAGGCATCCTTGAGTAAATTGAAGCTAAAATAACTGTACTAAATCAGAATGGTAGGTTTTATGCTTCAAGGGCAATTCCCTGATTTCTTATTTAGAAGTTTATTTCACAAAAATTCTGCCAAGATCTGAAATTTGCAAATGAACAGAATGTGTTTTTGTGTGCCATAATTTCTCACTTGCAGTTTAGTGTGAGTCTTCCTCAAATGCCTTAAATAGTGCATAGAACGTCCTTTCACACCTTTTTCACACCTTTCAACCATTGCTTCTGTCTTCAGCAGTTACCCATGAATGTTGAACTAGTTCTTGTCATGCCTTCCACTCTTTTCTTCCGTTGGCTTGGGAAAGCCAATCACGATAGCTATGTAAGAGCAAAAGCCATAGACAACAGGCAATGACTTTAACGTCCTGCATTTTTTTTTTCTGTCCTGCAGTAGCTTGACCATAGATGCTCAGCTTGTTTGCAGCTGTTTCTCTGATGTAATCTTCAAAACATTGACATTATGTTTCATCCTAGTGCTTGTGAAATGCTCTTGTTAGCTAGATTTGAAGCAACTTGCTCTGTGTATTTTGCTTGCCATGCTTGCTAACTTTTCAGATGGTATATAGCACTAACCACCTCCGTTCGAGTCCAAATTTTACAAATTAAAGACACATCTTACAATCCATCATCAGTTGCTTGTATTCGTTTTTTCCTTTTATTTTAGATGTGTAGCTAACTTCAAAAGCCAGCGTCATAGAATGCATCGTTCTTGACAGGGTCTGGTATTTTACTTCTAACATGTCTTTACTTGATTTCAGATCTAAAACACGGTACCAGATTGTTTTGACAAAAACCGATATTGTATTCCCTTTAGATGTTGCTCGCCGTGCTATGCAGATACAAGAAGTAAGCTCTTTTGTATTGTGATTACTATTATTATGATTTTGTAGCATTTATATTTATAGTGCACTACCTATATCAGACTATTGCCATTCTAATTGTTCTAAACTTGTGAAATTAATTATTGGCAGGCTCTCAGAGAGAACAAATCAATGGTCAAGCCTGTGGTATGTCTCAACTTATTTGTTTATCTATGGCCAATCCTGCTTAAAATTTACCACATGATATCTCATGATTCCATCCTTGTTTCTGGAGTCTGGACTATAGAATAAAATCTATGATCAATTTGCTGTAGATGATGGTAAGCTCAAAATCAGGAGCTGGTATTCGAAGCTTACGGGCTGTCCTTTCTAAACTATCACGCTTTGCTAGAGTGTAGAGGTGATCTTGGCTTTGCTGCGGATGATACTCATGCGTCAAGAGCAAGAGCACACAAATGTAGAGGCCACCCTTCATAACCTAATTCGTTATGTTGGAGATATATTTCTTTTCAGCAGAGAAGTTTTAGTGTTTTCCAATTTTCAAGGAATGTACGTCCTTCCATTATATTTTTTATTTTGAGCTAGCAAAGCCGAGGGCTCAAACATAACTTCGTGCTTATAATATCTCTGTAGGAAAAATAATTCCATGTATTCTAATTGATGCATAAACGTATGGCCGATACGGCCCCTTTATGTGCGATTACAGGATCTTTATACAAATTGAAAGGTTAAAGTCTTCTGCAAATAAATTCAACATCGTTTAATATTCTAATTTTGTTTCTAAACATATGTTAAATTTAGAATTAAGTTAAATCTATGCTGAACTCTGCTGATGCAACCTATATGGCACAAGTTTCCAGAACGTGGGAAAGTTGGAATGTGGGCACTAATGTTGAGAATGGTTACAAGCTTTGCTGAATTGCAGAAAATGGTGGGTTAGGAGAAGCAAAAATACATATTAAAAGATATTTAAAAACACTCCAATTTTTTTGAAAAATAATAGTGAATCACGTTCAACTTCTCTGGATTTGTATATATAAGTTAATAGAGAAAAGAAAATGGCTTACATTTTACTTTGTGCTTGCGTCATGCATCATTTATGCTCTTTTGTGTTTTCAATCTCTCTGGTATGATCATTGTTACAAACAAAGTTCATAAATCTTTTGGAGCAGCAGAGGGCCATAAATATTGTAACAGAAGGATTGAAATTTGAACCTAAGCTTCTAATATTTTCCAACTTGGATATTTACTTTTAAGTGAAAACCAACACTCGGATTCTGCAGCTCATCGTAATTGTGAATATCATTTTATCATGTCACCCCAGCGATGGCTAAATAAGCTTGTCAACGTGATTAACTATCATCGATGCATTCCAAATGCTGAAAAGTCTCAATTACTTTCACTCACAACCCTTCTTCAAAAAGTTGAGACATGGCATCATCTCTAAGTTGGGATCATGTTGAATTAAGCCCTACCTGCAACGGTTACAAATTTGCTACAGAACTAACGTAGTAGTCGCTATTTTTAATATTTATCTTCGCATCCCATGCATAGCCGGTTTGCAAAACATTTTCACTGAGAGAATTAATGCAGGGCCAATTAAACTGACTGGACACTGAAACAGCTTGCCTATGAGGTTCTTTTCCAGTCTCCTTTTGTGGAGATGCTCATGGCTTGTCGAGAAGCACATGGATTCTCGATGGGTATTTAGCTCCATGCGCTCTAGACAACTGGGATTGGGTGGAGTTCCTGTGGAAGTGATGCGACTGCTAACATAGCTCCCACAGTGGACTCTATCTTCATAGCCCGTTCCAGTGTATCAGTAATGGAGGAAATCTTCTGTTATTTCAACAATGATCGAGAGAGAAATTTTTCATTCTGGTCATTGAGTTCCACGAAACATGGAAATCTAGACGTTCCATCTCCAGGAGCCGTTCTTGTGTAACTATGCATATAACATGTATTTAACAAAAACAAAGCCATGTGACAATCCACTTACCATATTGCGATATGGTGTTCTCGTATCATAGAAATGTTTTGGAAAACGGATATCAATCTTAACAAAGTATACCTCATATATGGAACTCGACATTGAAACCGAAATCATTTGTGACCATTTGTTTCATCATAAGCTCTATTTCCCCTCACAAAACATTCAGGCTAGAGTAATCAAAATGACTTGGCAAGCCTTATGCCTATAAGGTTGGAGCTCCGGGAGCAAAAGAGAAGTTTGGACAAAGCTAGAGGGGATGGGATAATATGAGATCAGCCACCATACACTATAAAAGTATAAAAGTAAATTAGTGTGGGGTAAGGTTGGAGCTCCGGGAGCAAAAGAGAAGTTTGGACAAAGCTAGAGGGGATGGGATAATATGAGATCAGCCACCACCACCTACCAAAAGTATAAAAGTAAATTAGTGTGGGGTAAGGTTGGAGCTCCGGGAGCAAAAGAGAAGTTTGGACAAAGCTAGAGGGGATGGGATAATATGAGATCAGCCACCATACACTAGAAAAGTATAAAAGTAAATTAGTGTGGGGTTGAGTTTAATAGAATAATAAAACTAAACATTTAAATTTTAAAATGGTTAAGAATTTAAATGTTATATGTTGTTAAATTGAGAGGGAAACAAAGTAGAAAATAAGATTAGGTATCAAATGACATGCACACATGGTAAACTGTAGTGCAGTCATGTAAGGTATGGCAAGATTTAAAATAGTAGTAAAAAGAAAAAGAATCACAAAAACTTGAACTTAACCAATAATGAAAGTGATAAAACGATAGTGATGTGTAAATGAATTAGGAAATTTGGAAAAAAACTACAACAATGACACAATATTTTTAAATAGAAGTTGATCAAAACAATAATAGTCCCAAGAAAAGCTCATAACACGAACTTAGAAAATGTAGATTTCGTGGATTAAAGATGTTATAAACAATTGTCTAATCTAAGGAGCTTCAACTTGTGCAAATACAGGATAATGTTATAGATACGTTCCCATCATCAAAGTTGGCAACACAAATTGTGTCATGGGTATTGATACATTTATTGATTTTGTTTGATAGGTATTGATTAACTAACTTTTATAGAGGGTCTCACTTTTTGGGTGCTGTTATAAAAATATATGTGGCCTTTATAAGGGTTCAAGGTTGTGTATATTTGTGAGTGTTTTTTTATTTGTCTCTTTTCATTTCTTTTTGGAAAATGGTGAACGTTTTTTTTAAATACATGGGAAACTATGAACTTAACTCTGCATTGTTGTAATAGCGTCTAATTTAATGTGGTGTCAAATTCTACCAAATCACACTCATTATTAACTATACTTGTTGGAGTTTGAACTAAGGCCATTATCATTTCAATATACTATCTCACCTAAGGGATACCACACTAGTGAGGCACATTTTGTAAAATAATATATATATGTGTGTGTGTGTGTGTGAGACACATCATATGATAATTTAGGTTAAACTTATTAGAATCTATTTATCAAAAAATAGGAAAATATAAAGTAGTAATGATTATATTAACTAGTCACTTGGCATGGAAAAATGATGGTAAAAGACACAACATATTATGATAAGAATGTTGTCTTAATAAATATACTAGTTTAAGTAAATCTAGCTTCATTTTTGGTAGATGACGATAACAAGGAGTACACTTATAACTGCAAACACCTATAACGAAATTGGGTAGAAATTTTAAAATCATTATTAAAAAACATAAGATAAAGAAACTGAATAATCCACCAAACAATATGGTGTGTTGTTTATAAAAATATATGTGGCCTTTATAAGGGTTCAAGGTTGTGTATATTTGTGAGTGTTTTTTTATTTGTCCCTTTTCATTTCTTTTTGGAAAATGGTGAACGTTTTTTTTAAATACATGGGAAACTATGAACTTAACTCTGCATTGTTGTAATAGCGTCTAATTTAATGTGGTGTCAAATTCTACCAAATCACACTCATTATTAACTATACTTGTTGGAGTTTGAACTAAGGCCATTATCATTGCAATATACTATCTCACCTAAGGGATATCACACTAGTGAGGCATATATATATATATATATATATATATATATATATATATATATATATGACACATCATATGATAATTTAGGTAAAAGACACAACATATTATGATAAGAATGTTGTCTTAATAAATATACTAGTTTAAGTAAATCTATCTTCATTTTTTGTAGATGACGATAACAAGGAGTACACTTATAAATGCAAACACCTATAACGAAATTGGGTAGAAATTTTAAAATCATTATTAAAAAACATAAGATAAAGAAACTAAATAATCCACCAAACAATATGGTGTGTTGTACTATAGACATGTAATATAAAATATATTTGATAACTGAATTAAATAGTGAATCAACTAACCTATCCTTCAAAATGTGAAATCTAAGAGAGCTAGAAACAAAAATGAACTATCATCTAACAAACCAAGATTAGTCTGAATCCACCAAGATATAGTATCACAGACTAGGCTGAATTGCTAAACAAGAATGATAAAAATAACTTGCCCAAACAAAAGTAACTAGTCTATTTTAAGCTAATAAAAGAAACGTGCTACCATTTTAATATGTTGAGGGGTATAAGCATGTGCACAGTAATTTGAAGACATGCATATCACTACTACTAATATCCATAGAATCATAGTTCAGAAAATTCCTTATGCAATGCATGGAGTGTAACTATCTTCTAGGTTAATGTCTAGTTTAACAATTAAAAATAAAACAAATGTATTTTAATATGTACAACTAAAAAATGCACATGGAATGATCTGAGAACATATATAACTCCTTTGTAGAAGTCTAGCTAGGAACGGCTTATTAACATTAAAATCCTTTTAGAAATAGTTCTTCCTGATTCCCACTTTGACATTCTAATTACAAAATTATCCAACCTCCTCTTTGGGAGCATTGCCCCTATTTATATAATTACAAACACAATTCCTCCAATTAAGTTGAGGTGAGTAGCACTCTGGAAACTTAATTGGTTTTTGACACTGATAGAAAATTGACAAAACAATTTAGATGGATGGAGGTGTTGGAGAGAGCATGCTACCTTTGCTAGTCAAGTGGCCATCACATTAACCATGGAGTTGATTGATTTACTTAACACTGAGTGGGAAAATTTGCTCCATTTCCAACTCGCATTCCCCCATGTTTCAAGCGATCAATTTTGACTCATTTTCAATGGCCTTCTAAGAAAATTCCAGGCATACAACTTCTTTTGAAGGAGAAACAAGGAGATCTAGAAGGGATGTTTGGTCCAAATGCTTCAGTTGTTGTATTTTGTTTGTATGCTCCCTCAGTTTCTAATTAGATTCATCAAACACCTCCTGGAATCATACTTGGCTTAATCTAGTTCTAAAGGTCATGTTAGATCCAATTGTGAACTCTTCAATCTGCTACCAGAACTTGGTTCACTTCTTTGTTGCTTCACTTTTGGTTTAATCAAGCCTTGGGGTTGTTTATATCCAAAATTTGATTAGTGATTGATGCTTTATCAATTCCTTTTGGCCCATCCTAGGGATATCAATTGGATTTTCTACGAAGTTTGATTGATACTCATTGATTTTTACAACTCTTCTTGGATCTTGCTTTGATCAGCCTTCTAATTCTCTCACTGGTCTTGTAATTCCACTACCTCTTTGTGACTAAGTTGCAAGACCTTCATTTAGTTGTCTTTTTTTTCAAAGCTCCTCTCATGTTGTTGAATGCCTTTAAGGCTACTAGTTTAAACTCTTTCATTCTCACCCATTTGGCCATTTATATATCTAATTATTCTTTTGATGCTAACAATTGTGACTAATGTTGGTTTTCCATCACTTGCAATTTCTTTCTTTGCAATTCTCCTTATGAATTTTACTCAGTGTATTACTTCCTTAATGGAGTTGAGTTCCTATGCATGTAGGTCACAAGCCATTTGACCTCCTCTTGATGTTTTTTTCTTGCAACAAATAATTGATTGTCGACTTCTTCTACCTACAAAGATTCCTTTTGTTTGAGCTAATTTTGTAGGGAAGAGGCTAGATCTTTCTACTAGTCTAAGTCACTTGCAAGATCCTTGACCAAGGATGTGTTTTCTTCTACAAAAGTGTCTTAGGTGGAAGCAATTTCAATGTCTCTTTTCTTGAAGTGTTGGCTGGAAAAATCCAATACCTTTGCTTCACTCTCCATTTCAATGTTAGGAGGGGTTCCCATTCTCTTCCTCTTGTTTGATAATGGTATAACGCTTCATTGTAGTTAATGAGGTAGTATTTATGAAAGGAAATCACCAGTTCCCCAATATCACTTATCCTCTCAAGTTCTAAGTTGATGGGGAAGTGTATGCAAGTGATGATGGGTATCAATGTAATGGGACTGTTAGGTGTTTGATTGTTGCACTTCCACTCCTGCTGCCATCATCTTCTTCTTTCTTCATTTATGCCAGGGAATCACCAGTTCCCCAATATCACTTGTCCTCTCAAGTTCTAAGTTGACGGGGAAGTGTATGCAGGTGATGATGAGTATCAATGTAATGGGACTATTAGGTGTTTGATTGTTGCACTTCCACTCCTGCTGCCATCATCTTCTTTCTTCTTCCTCTTTGCTTTGACCCGTTCCAATTTTATTTGCCTTGGCTCTCTATAGTGGGCCTCTTCCTACTCTCTCTTCTTTCTTTCTTCTTCAAATACTTGCTTTTGTTATTCTTGGTTATGCTCCTTCTCCTCAATGGCTCATTTGGCTTCCTCTTTCTTCTACTTCTCTTCTTCTTGGCTCTTATTTTTTGTGGCCAGTTTGGCTTTAGTTGCTACCTCTTTTTTCTTACTTTCTTCTTTCCTTTCTTTGGTGTGGGCTACTTCATCAATTTTCATTCTTGTCTCTTGGACTTCATCCTCATGAGCTTTTTATAGTTCTTCCTTATTATGATGTATTCTTTCTTGCTCCTTGTTGGCTTGTTCTTCCTTCAAATTCTTTCATTTTGTTAATACCTTGTCTTCAATTTTCTTACTTTGCTCCACTTGGGTAGCCTGTTTCATAACCTATTCTTGTTTGGTAGCTATTATCAGATTTTCTTCCCATGGCTAGGGTTACAAGCACAATGGATTGGAAACAAAAAACATTCATTCCAATTGATAAACAAACACAAAATATTATGAAATACTTCATATGCTTAGAATAATTAACTAGAAAACTAGAATCTGATGAATATTTGCTTGTAAAATCCTCTTCCTTTGAATTTTTCTTGAAGGAACCGCACTCATAAAACAATTGAACATGTGACATCATTATGATCAAAGATATTTTCGATGCATTGAATCAAATAAATCAATAAAACAACTCATTGTGAAAATTTCTTAATCTAAGAAACCCTACTACAATATCTTGATTTACTTCTCCTATTTGAATTAAGTTACAAATTAATTTTTGAAAGATTCAGTAAATCAACGAAGTAAATACAACTAGAAACCTACACATACATATCAATTATTGAATAACATACTCATATGACAAAGTGAAACAAATTTTTTGGACAAATGTCCCCAGAAAAACCCAATGCGAGAAAACCGATGCAGCTAACTCTCAAGGGTTTTATTATTATGCAGAATCTGAGTACAACATTTTTGGGCACCAAACTTGGTTAACCCTATAGCGAAAAACATGACAAGGAATACCTCTATATTCAGAGACAGAAAATATGGCTGATTCAACCCTCTGCGGAGAATTATGAATTTGAGCCCTTTCTGGCCCACCAGAAACCCCAACGCTCCTCCTTATCCCTCTACGTCAGCCTGACTACCCTGCGTCAGCCTTTGCGCTACTCTGGAAGGGCCTACGTCACCCTTGAAGGGCTTACACTGCCCCTGCGCTGCCCTGACTGGGCCTGCGTTAGCCCTGCGTGGCTCTTTCCGCCTCTGCATGGCCTCTGCTGGATTGCGTAGCACCTGGCTGCCGCTGCGCTACTCTGGTATGATGCCTTTGTTGCTGTTGTACTCTTGGCCTGGGATCAAACCATTCCCTTGCCAATACTGCCCCTCGCCGCATTGCAAACTGCTTCTGAAATTCTTAGCAAACCATGCCCTAGAGTTTCAGCTTAGCTTTAGTGCTCCGCCAATGTGTATGTTCTCCAACTGACCCCAAGCCCTTCTCTTATACTTTTCTCGTTGGGAAACCAAAAACCGTGATCTAATCTCTAATCAACGACTAAGATTAGAAACTTCTTGATCCACATCACTTATGTCATTCTCATCAAATGTTTAATTTAATTCACTTTAATCTTTTAATTTTCCTAAGTTAGACTTAGGGTCCTTAATTGAAAAGATTAATTAATTGAATATCTCTTAAACTTGATGGAATTTCTTCAAACATTTTCTCGGTCGCATGTTTCTGAGTTATGAACTGCGTTTTAGGGCCCCATATTACTATTTGGGTGGGGGTAATCTTCTTATAGGGTTAATGAATTCTCAATCAGTACGATTGGATCACTTGGCATTATCTTTTTACAAGTAGCATTTATTTGGTTTAGGCTTCACTGGCTCTTTCCTTGGTTTATTATTGAACTATATTTCTAGAGGTGGTGAGAAAGATTCTACTAGAAATATTATTTTTATTGCTTCAACTCATATCCCCCAAAGAGTGGATCTAACTCAGAAAGGGCTTTGCGAGATATTCTTTTCCTCCGTACTATTTTTTTCTTTTCAAAAGAAATTCAAAAGAAATCCATTGTCCATCCGTAGTTGCTGTATCTGCTATTGCCTAGTTTTTTAGGAATTGATGATCTTTTAACAACGCCTTCCAAAGGATGGCTTGTCCAAGATGCGGAGAAAAAATATTCTTTTTCAGAGATATCCATGCTAGAGCACAATCCATTCAACTCTCTTATTATAATTATTGGAGATCTCATGTGCTCCAGCTCCTCCACAAAATTTGGGAGCTAGAGCACATTCGATGCTAGCCCAAAATCTCAACACTCCCTCTTAGCAGGAATGTGCTATAGCAATAAACTTCACCCCGAAGTACTGCTCTGATCTCTGGCATCGGTCTCTGCGTTGATGTTTGGCCTGCTACCCTTCATCACTATGCTTCTGCTACTCTCTATACTACTGCCATGACTCTGCGACCGTCACTACTACATCCGTACTGCAACTCCCTCTCAAATTGATGTATCGTGCTGCCAATTGCTGCACTGCAACTCGGGTGTTGAGAGTAAGCAACTGAAGGACCCTTGCCCAATGACAGAAAATTCAATCGGGCTGCATCTCATCACTGAAGCTCCCTAGGTTGCTGCTCTGTGCTGTCCTCCTGAAGCCACTGCGCTACTACAACTCTGCACTGCGTAAGCATGCATCCTCTGCGTTTCTGCTACCTCTGCCCTATGTTGCTCCCTCTATAGCATCCCAACCTCTACCTCTGCTTGATCTGTGATATTTGCACCCACTTCTCTAGTCATTCCTGCTACTATCTTAAGGCTCCCGTAGCATGGATGTGATCCAAAAGTTGGGCTACTCAAGGATCCCGCCACCACACTGTAGCTGCTCTACAGATCAATGTCGCCCCACCTCCGTGGTTCATGAGTGCTCATGGCTACATCACTGTCAGAGCCATTGTCTTCTTTAGCTGCCGCAACCTTAGAACTAGAAGCTTCCTTGTCCTTCTTCCTTAGAGGATAACTGCTGGGGAAGTGTCCAAGTTCGCCATGTTGGAAACATTTGATCTTAAATAGATCAAACTTCTTTTTCCCTTGCTTCTTCTTAGATGCCAGAGTTGCATCTTCCTCTTCCTCCTTCTTCACTTTGCCTGATCTGATGTTGTTTTGTCTCTTGGTCATTTAACGGATTTCCCACATGTCGTCCCAGTTTGGAAGGTCCACTTTTCCCAAGATGCTTTGGACAAATGTTTCCCAATCCTCTGTGACTGCATTTAGAGCAGTTCTCACCATGACATCATCCTCCACCTTGACCCCCATAGTAGTTAGTTGATCCCGAATTGCCTGCAACATGAAGAGGAAAGGATCAATTTCCTCTCCCTTGGTCATCATAAATTGTGAAATTTTCAATCTGAAAATTATTACTACAGTGATTGATTTATTTCGCCTACTTATTTGATAAGTTATTTACATATGCTTTAGTAAATTTTGAAATAAATACAACTGCAATACTTCACTAATAAAAAGCATAAGAACATAAATAACACATATAAGACAATAGAAACAACCATATGAACATAGTTATTTTTGGACAATTGTACCCAGAAAAACCCAATGTTGGAAAACCGGTGCAGTAGATGAGGGTTTGTATTTATCTTCAACAGTGAAAAGAATGTTTACAGAATTCCTGACGATAAGAATTAAGTAGCATACACCTGATGTGAAATTTCCAGACACTCCGGAATAATTCCCTGTTGGGAATCACGATTGCCGTTAGACAAAAACCCGCAAGTGTTAGTCAACAATCGCATCGCCAGAGATAAGGATCCATGAGAGGCGGTTAGTCCATGTCGTGAAACACACGGGGAGCGTTGGTTTATCCAATGTCCAACAATCTCCCCCCCCAACGCGAGCCGAGTGTGGATCGAACTTGTGACCTACACACTAATACCACTTGTTGGGAATCACGATTGCCGTTAGACCAAAACCCGCAGGTGTTAGTCAATGATCGCATCGCTAGAGATAAGGATCCACGAGAGGTGGTTATTCAATGTCATGAAACACACAGAGACCATTGGTTTATCCAATGTCCAACATTCCCAACACATGGGATGACCTCCTCCACCCTCTGCGTCAGTCTACGAGCCTTTCTGCGTAGTCCCTACCTGGACTGCGTAAGTTTGTGTGTAGGGAAAGTGATGTTGCTCAGCGCTGCCTCCCCCTTGTCCTATGCCTTCTTCTTCTCTGTCTCTGCTGATCTCTCCCTCCTCCTTCTGTCTCTTCAACCCCGCCTCTACAAACTCACCCACTGAAATCGAATTTTCTTACTTCAAAATCGATTTCCTTTGGGTACTGAGAATGTGCCTAGCTTGATTTCCAAATGACCCTCAAGCTTTCTCTTATAGTCTTCTCGTTGATGAATCAACGACCCATATTATATCTTTAATCAATGGCTCAGATTAAAAGATGATTTGATCTTCATTTCCTATAAGATTCACACTCTTCTTTATTAATACCCTTTAATTATTTAATTTCCCTAAGTTTAGACTTAGGGATCACATTAAAATAATTAATTGTTTTAATAAATCAAATTTTGAGTGGAATTTCCATAGATGATTTCTGGGTTCTATGGAATATTGTTTTCCAAGCCTCTCCCCAAAATTTGAGACCTGGAACACTTCCCGATGCTATAAAAAAAACACTCCCTCTTAGCGAGCAAGTGTTCAAGCAAGGTACCAACTGTATTGCTCTGATTCTAAAGCATCTGCTGCGTTGTTGATGTCTTGGATGCTGCCTCTCAACTTTGTGTTGCTGCCCTCTGTACTGCTGCCTGTGACACTGTCTCTGTGGCTGCCTCATCTATACTGCAGCTCCCTCTGTCTCTGAAGACCACCCATTCCTTTACAGGAAAGGGTTCTCAACCATCCCCATATTTTCTCTGAAGTAAGTAAACTTAATCTTACTCTGAGCCTTGGTGAAGATATCTGCCACCTGTTCTCTTGTAGGAGTGTACCTCAACTGCACGACTCCCTGTTGGACATAGTCCCTGATGAAGTGGAGCTTAATGTCAATGTGTTTCGACCAGTCATGAAACATAGGATTCTCAGAGATCTTGATGCAACTCTGATTATCACACATAATTCTGGTTGGTTCCATCTTCTTCTTGAGTAAGTTCAAGAGAAATTTACAAATCCATACGGCCTCGCACGAAGCTGTGCTTGCTGCCATATACTCTACCTCGGCTGAGCTCAGTGCGACAGACTTTTGTTTCCTATTGCACCAGGAAGTCATTCTTGATCCAAGACTGAAACAATACCCACTGGTACTTTTCCGATCCATTGTGCTTCCTTCCCAATCTGCATCTGTAAACCTACTCAACTGGACCTCATTTCCCTTGGTGTACTTCAACCCATACTCGAATGTCCCCTTCAAGTATCTAAGAACATGTTTGGTTGCTCCCTAGTGTTCCCTCCTTGGTTCCACCATGAACTGACTAAGGGTATTCACTGCATAACAAATTTCTGGTCTAGTGTTGACCAGATACATCAATGATCCGATGAGTTTCCTATACAAGGTGGGATCAACCTCATCATCCTCTGTTGTGTCTACCTTCTTCCAGTTTGTAATCATTGGCATAGCCATGGGTCTAGAATATTCCATCTAAAACCTCTTGAGGATCTCTGTAGTGTATCTTCCTCACCCAAGGAATATTTCTCCCTTTTGTTGCCAGACCTCCAAACCAAAAAAATAGTGCATCTACCCCAGATCCTTCATTTCAAATTCGGTAGCCAGATTTTCCTTGCAGTCCTTGATGAGCTTAGATGATCTAATAAGAAACAGATCATCTATATATAATACCAGGATTAATGATGCACCCCCTACTCTCAAGTAGTAGAGATTGGGATTAGCGTCACTCTTGACAAATCCCATATTCTGCAAATAGCTATCAATTTGCCCATACCATGCTCTGGGGGCTTGTTTTACATTGTACAAGGCTTTCTTAAGCCTGAAAACATGAGTCTTTTTCTCATGTGTCCGAAGCCCTCTGGCTGTTCTATGTAAACTTCCTCCTCTATCACCCCATTCAAGAACATTGTCTTAACATCCATCTGGTGAATCTCCCATCCCATCTGTGTTGCTAGAGAGATGACAGATCTGATTGAAGTGTGCCGAGATATAGGGGAAAAGGTTTCCTCATAATCGATACCTTATTTCTGTGTGTACCCCTTAGCCACAAATCTAGCCTTGAACTTCTCTATGCTGTCGTCTGCAACATACTTGATCTTGTAGATCCCCCTCGATCCTACAACCGATCTGTCATGTGGCCTAGGGACTACTTCCCATACATCATTTGTCATGATGGAGCTATACTCCTCCACCAGGGTATCTACCCACACCTGATGATGAGATTCCTCCTGAAACCTAGAGGGTTCTCCAACCTGAGCTACCAGTGCCTGGTATCTATCAATTTGCCTCCGTGCCCTCTTCCCATCTCTAGGGGCTCCAACAAATTCCTCTGCATCCTTCATAATTTTTTGGATTTCTCTGCTTAGTCTTCCACTAATGGTGGGTGGTCTTACCCGATCTCCTGCCTGTTCTTCTTTGGAGGAACTCTCCTCAGAATCCTTGTGCTGTGGAGACTCGACCCATCCTCTGTAAGTCGTTGATGATGTACTATTGGATCCTCCTCAATCTGTGTATCTGTAGCCATTTCTCGGGATCTTCTCAAGGCTCTCTCCTCCATGAATTTCACGTCCCACCTTACTACACTCTTCTTGTTTTTTGGAATATAGATGCAATACGCCTTCACATTTTCACTATAGCCCACAAGATAAACCTTTTCTCTAGTCTGATCCAACTTATTCCTCTTCTCATGTGGTACGTGGCAATACACCATACTGCCAAATATCATGATATGGCTCACCTACGACTTGCTGCCTGTGAACACACTTTCAGAAGTTACCTTCCCCAAAGCTCTATGGTGTACCCTGTTCTGCACATACACAGCTGTATTACAGGCCTCTGCCCACAAAAATTTGGGCATGTCTTGGTCATTTAGCATTGCCCTTGCAACTTCTATTATGGTCCTATTTTTCCTTTCTGCAACTCCATTGTGCTCTAGATTATATGGAACTGTACATTCTCCCTTGATGCCTTCCTTTGTGCAGAAAATGGTGAAGCCTTTATCGATATACTCTCCATCATTATTTGACCACAACTTCTTGATCTTCTTTTCGGTTGAATTTTATACCAGCGCCTTGAAATCTTTGAAATGCTCAAAGACTTCATCTTTGGTTTTGAGAAAGTAGATCTAAGTCTTCTTGGAATGGTCATCAATGAAGGTAGAAAAATACTTTGCACCACTGAGAACAGTCATGGACATTTGACTGCAAATATATGAGTGTATCAAATCTAATACACTCTTGGCCATGTTGTTTCTTCTTGGAAACACTACTTTGGCATACTTCCCTAGTACGCATCCCCTCCAGACCTCATCTCTCCTTGTGCTGAGTTCTGGAGCTCCTATGACAGTCTTCTTGAGAATCTTCAAGGCTCCATGATGTAAATGCCCCATCCTTCTGTACCATAATTCATTCAGATCCCTTTTGTTTGTACTACCAATTAGAGCCATTGGGGATTCAAGCTGGAGCTTATATATTTTATGGCTCCTTACTCCAATTTGTGCCTTCTTTTTCCAGCTAGGGTGTTTGACATAAAATTCATTTCTAATAAAGTATACGTCATAACCCTTGTTCTGGAGTTGAGACACTGAGAGAAAATTCATCCCCAAACTTGGTACAGGCAGAACGTTTGTTGCCTAAATCTTGTTGCTAGCTTCTGTCTGAAATATTATGGTACCTCTTCCAATGGCGGTACACTTGGCCTTATTTCCCATTGTAATCTGGAACTTCATCTGCTCTTTTTGGTAGCTCGAAAAACATTCTCGAACTCCTGTATGCACAGATGCTCCACTATCAATATAACAAACACCTGGAGGTGTTGTGCTTAACACACAAGTGAGATCCTCCTCTAGTCTGGATGCCAGCACAGACATGTCATGTTCACTCTATTTTTCTAAGTGCTTTGGAAGACCATGTAAGTCCTTCTGACTGTGTGGGCCCTTTTGAATGTTGGATCTTAGGTCCATAGCAGATGCTCCCTTTCTGTCTTTGGCCTTTTTCTCTAATACCATGTGAAATTTTCAGTCTGAAAATTATTGTTGCAGTGATTGATTTATTTTGCCTACTTATTTGATAATTTATTTACAGATTCTTTAGTAAATTTTGAAATAAACACAGCTGCTGTACTTCACTCTAATCAAAAGAATAAGAACATAAATAACACATATAGCACAATAGAAACAACCATATGAACACAATTAATTTTGGACAATTGTCCCTGGAAAAACCCAATGTTGGAAAACCGGTGCAACAGATGAGGGTTTGTATTTATCTTCAGTAGTGAAAAGAATGTTTACAGGATTCCTGATCATCAAAATTAAATAACATACACCTGATATGAATTTACCGGACATTCTGGAAGAATTCTCGACACACGAGATGACCTCCTCCACCCTTTGTGTCAGTTTGCATAGCCTTTTTGCACAGTCCCTGCCTGGACTACGTAAGTCTACATGGAGGGCAAGTGTTGCTGCTCAGCGCTGCCTCCCCCTTGTCCTCTGCCTTCTTCTTCTCTGTCTCTGTTGACCTCTCCCTCCTCCTTCTGTCTCTGCAACCCTACCTCTACAAACTCACCCACTGAAATCGAATTCTCTTACTTCAGAATCGATTTCCTTCGGGTACTGGGAATGTGTCCGACTTGATTTCCAAATGAACCTCAAGCCTTCTCTTATAGTCTTCTCGCTGATGAATCAATGACCCAAATTATATCTTTAATTAATGGCTCAGATTAAAATATGACTTGATCTTCGTTTTCTAGAAGATTCACACTCTACTTTATTAATACCCTTTAATTATTTAATTTCCCTAAGTTTAGACTTAGGGATCACATTAAAATAATTAATTACTTTAATAAATCAAAATCCAAGTGGAATTTCCACAAACGATTTCTAGGTTCTCTGGAATATTTTTGTCCAAGCCTCTCCTTAAAATTTGAGATCTGGAACACTTCCCAATGCTATAAAATTCAATATAAATAACCTCATCTGGTTCTAAAGAAGAATCTTCCTTTGGACAGATTTCCCTCATACAGTTTCGTTAAAGCTTTCCACATCTCATTAGTCATCTTCTTCTCGGTTATTTGTGGTACCACATGATCCTTAACCCCATCCATGATGAAGCGCTTGACATGTGCCACTACTTCATTATGATTTACTAGAAGAATAACATCGATTAGTGTAGCCAAGACGCTCTCTACATACTCCCGTAAACCATATGCCTCCAGGACTACAAGGATTCTGGCCTTCTATATAGAAAAGTTGGATAGGCCATCCAACCTACCCTGATCAAGTAGTCTGTGTGGCACCATCTGCTCAGAAAAATCCGTCGGAAAAAATATTCCTCTCCCTTATCCTGCTGCTACTCTTAACAGAAATCGGATCTAGGGTCCTTGGCGAGAAAGACACCCTCTAACAATTGATTTCCTCCTTGTAAATCTTCCAAATACAAAGAGGGTGCCTTTCTCGCCAAGGACCCTAGATCCGAGTTTCTGTTGAGGGTGGCAGTAGAAGCGGGGAGAGGAATATTTGTTCTAACAACTGATTTCCTCCTTGTAAATATGCCAAATACAAAGAATCAACTCTCTTCGATCACCCTACGATCAATCCTCAGATTTCTTTGGCAATGAAATCTTCTGAGCAACTATTCTCCTCCCGCTCTTTTTCAACTTAGCTTAGGGACGATTCTGCACCGGAAAAATCTCCACCCCACCAGCAACTACTGAAGATCTGAAGATCTACTTCCGGTCCATGGAAAATTTTCACAACACTTGAAACTGGACTGCGTCACCCTTGATGGACTCTCTATGAGCAGACTGGCTCAACACAGCCTCTACGCAGCAACCCCGCAGCGCGAGCTTCTCTTGCATCCCTCTAGAAGGCAGTGCGCTATCTCTGCATCACCTAGCTGGCACTGCATCAGCCCCTGCGTGGCCTCTGTTGGGATTGCGTTCTCCTGGTGTTGTGTTTCCCTCTCCAGTTTTCTGCCGCTTCAGCTACTACTCTGCAACACAAGTTTCTTCAGTCGATTTTCTGGAGATCCAGTTTGATCAGCAATCGCTCTGATACCATGTGAAAATTTCTTAATCTGCAAAACCCTACTGTAGTATTTTGATTTACTTCTCCTACTTGAATTAAGTTACAAGTTAATTTCTGAAAGATTCAGTGAATCAACAAAGTAAATACAACTAGCAACCTACACATACAGATCAGTTACTGAATAGCATGCTCATATGACAAAGTGAGTGACACACAAATTTTTCGGACAAATGTCCCTAGAAAAACCTAATGCAGGAAAATTGGTGCAACTAGCTCTAGAGGGTTTTATTATTATGTAGAATATGAGTACACCATTTCTGGGCACCAAACTTGGTTAGCCCTACAGAGAAAAACACGACAAGCAATACCCCTATCTTCGGAGATAGAAAATATGGCTGATTCAACCCTCTGTGGGGAATTATGAATTCGAGCCCTTTTTGGCCCACCAAAATTCCCAGCGCTGCTCCTCAGCCCTTTGCATCAGCCTGACTGGCCTGTGTCAGCCTCTGCGTTATTCTTGAATGGCCTACATCACCCCTGAAGGGCTTACGCTGCCCCTGCACTGCCCTTACTGGGCCTGCATGGCTCTTGTTGCCTCTGCATTGCCTCTACTGGACTGCGTAGCAGTTGACTGCCTCTACGCTGCTCTGTTATGCTGCCTCTCTGTTGTTGTTGTACTCTTGGCCTAGAAATCAAAGCATCCTCTTGCCAATGCTGCCCCTCACCACACTAGAAACTGCTTCTGAAATTCTTAGCAAACCACGCCCTATAATTTCAGCTTAGCTTCAGTCGTCCACCAATGTGTATGTTCTCCAATTGACTCCAAGCCCTTCTCTTATACTTTTCTCGTTGGGAAACCAACAACCGTGATCTAATTTCTAGTCAACGGCTAAGATTAGAAGTTGCTTGATCCACGTCACTTAAGTCATTCTCATCACATGTTTAATTTAATTCACTTTAATCTTTTAATTTTCCTAAGTTAGACTTAGGGTCCTTAATTAAAAATATTAATTAATTAAATATCTCTTAAACATGATGGAATTTATTCAAACGTTTTCTGAGTCTTGGAGATCTCATGTACTCCAACTCCTCCACAAAATTTGGGAGCTAGATCACATTCGATGCTACCCCAAAATCTCAAGACTCGTGATCTAATGAAAACATTGAATTGGAATGAAAATAAATATGTTTCTTATCATAAGCATTAACAACAATACAAGGCTTAGAAGACACCTAGTTCTTGCTAAAGGCACTCTTAGAACTATCTTCCGAGTCCCTCTACTATGGGCCACTGAAGAACTCCATCACACAATCTTCTTCTTTTTAACTATTAGAGAAATAGAATGGATCTCTTTCTCAATATGAAGAACAATATGAAGCCAAGGAAACAAGGGTTTCCTATTAGATGGTATAACTTAGAAGTTCAAGGAGATTGCAGAAAAAATGATTAGGAGAGAAATTGCAAGCATAAGGGTACTTGCCAATACTTGTTCTTATCCTCCACCCATGGCATCATTAAATACTCTTGAAAAGTAGTTTGGTTCTTTGGAAATGGGATAGAAGAGGTGAATCCTTGGTAGAACTTGTAATGCTTCCCTAAAACGCATAATAATGCACACACATTTTTTTTTGGGTGCAAAATGGAGGTGTACACTAGTTTTATGAAGTAGAATTGTGTATATACATGTTTTTCTTTTATAAGAGTCAAGCTTGTATGCATTGTTCCATAATAAAGGGTACATGTTTGAACTCACATTTTGTTTTTTAAAGAGTCTGTCTGAGGGAATATGTATGCAAAAGTTAAAAGGAATGATAACTTTAGGTTGAAACATACATCTTATGATAAATGTGGCAAAATATGCTCTAACAAATGTTCCATAATGCATGATTTTAGAAGGGTATCTAATGGCCAAAATACATTATAAAATCATATAAACATTTTCAAGTTGGCTGAAGAATAAGTTTTCCAAAGAATAGGCCAAAACAACACCTACAAAAAATAAAAATTAGGGGAATTTTGAGGTCTAAAATGGACCTCCTAAGGAAAATAATAAAAAATAGTTAAAATAATAAAATAAGATTTATGAATTATTATAGAAAAATAAATGAAACTACTTTTCTTATTGCATTTTCGGCTTATCTCCTTATAGGTTTACTCAAATTTCAAGTGTATAACCCATTGTATTTAAAATTCAACTCCACATCCGACGAGTACCCACTCAGCATGCTTCTAAATAGACCTTGATATTGAAAAAATTGAAAAAACATGAAAAAAACATGTTGAACACATTTTTTTCATATATTTTCAATTTATTTTAATGTGGGTCTATTGAGAGTATGTAGAGTGGGTGATGATTTGATGTGGAATTGAATTCTTAATGCAATGGGTGCATACACTTGACATTTGAGTAAATCTATAAGGAGATAAGCTAATAGTACAATTAAAAAATAGTTTTCTTCTTTTCTCTCAAAACTATTTCCCCCCTGGGATGACATCATCATCTTGAATCCTATTTTTTTTTTTTTTGGTATTCTAGAGGAACGCAATAGCCCACTTGAGACGTAACTACTAATAAATATTTGGGGGTCAACAATCTGTCTTCCTCTCTGTAAACTAGGTCACAAACAGAGGGATTTTAACCTTGGATCTCTCAGTGTTCACAGATTTCACATTACTTCGATCACCAGTTGAGCTGCCCCCCGAGACTAATATTATTGCTTCTTTTAAAGTTAATTTTTTTTTACATTTTTTGTATTGAGGCATATTTTTTACCTAAAAATTCCCTTAATGCTAAGTCAATACAACTCATTTCCTAGGGAAGGCATACCCATGCTTAGATACAAAAAAGAATGGTTGCTAAATCAAGTACACTATGGATCCATGAATATGTATGAAAAATGACAATAATGGCCACGAAGAGAATGCATAGAGGATCCATATTAAAATATCGTACCCATGAATAATGCACAATGGAGCTATGTCTTAGTATATAATGTAAGAGAATATTTGAAGCAATAAAGTAAGAGCATTGATCCTCCTTGAAGTTCCAAATCATGTTAGTAGAAGTATTATTGTCCAACAAATTCAGAAAAGATGCCACTGAAAGAGAGTGGCATAAAAAAATGATGTTGTTAACAAGAATTGAGTATGCTGCTAATCCAAATATGTTGACATAAACTCGAGGTTTTTAGCCCAACCACCAAAGGTTAAAATCAAATCCATTTCAATAAATGAGTCAGACTCAAACATAGGAGAAATCATTTAATTACTAGTCATTGATGTATACCATTAACAAACACAAGACAACCCAATGTTGATGATAATGTCTTTCAAGGTACCTAGTCCATTCTAACAAGTGTTAATAAGTGAGTTGAAGTTGAACACTAGTAGAATTTACCAATTAAGGGACATTGATATATTCCCACTATCTATAGAGGGAATCTACCCCATTGTACTAAACGAGACTCTATACCTTATTTCCATAGAAAATTAGTTGAAGTTGATGAGAGAAGATAAAATGGAAGGAGGATAATGAGGCATGCCCCATCACCCAACATGAGTGTAGCTAGAAGGCCACTGATTTGCTAGGATTTGGAAAAATAATTGTGAGGATCACCACTGAGTATGTCTCTTGCATGTACCACATGGAATACTGCACAGTGAAAAACCTATGAGCAACAACCAATAATGAAATTTTTTGACAATGTAAAGAAATTTCACCAATAAGGAAAATGGAACCCAAGGTGTTGCACCAATCCAATTTCTTAAATATGTGTTGATGTTGAACACAAGGGAAACTGCCAAGTCAATGACCAATGATGAAAGAAACTATTGAGCATAAGGTCACCTATCCATGATAAAAGTAAGGTTAGGGTGCTACTATATGTCTAACTCTCAGGGTAATATTTCGTAGTCATTAAATGTAGGCCAATCAACAATAAGTCAATGGAGACCTTCCATACTGGCATGCCATACATGAAAAGGATCTTCTTGATACTTAAATTTCCTTGACAATTGGGAAGACCAAGATATTGGGTTAAGAGACAACTGTATAATGTTCGACACAAAGTTAACTTCCCTTGAACATAAGAATGAAAAAATGGTGACCCAGGCATCATATAATTACGAATGAATAATGATATAGGCTTGTGACATAGAAGGTATCAACATACTTTCCATATACTTCAAGAGTAACCAATTGTAGGAGTTTACAAAAATGAAAAAAATGGGCTGGTTTATCAAGGTCATACTATAACCCAAGGTGATGAGGAAAAGACTCATAACTTGGTGCTTTGTTCATGGGCAACATGACTCAAGGTTGCTACTAATATTAAGTTGAAAAATCACTTCTTCCTTTTCTCTATTTTTTTTATCATATTCACCATCAACTTAGCTGGAACTATGACATCAAGAAAAGGATTATAGGAGGCTAAAAATATTACCATGAGGTTGAAAACAATTTTAAGTCAACTTTTCTTTGGGTTTGGAGTAAAAAAAAATTCATGTTCCAGAGTCTTGTCACCCATGTTATTTTATAGGGGTGTGAGGTTTGGGGCTGCAATATATCTAGAATATAGTGGAGAAATATTGAGATGATCCAAAATCGATTTATAAACTACAACCTCAAGATTAAAGGAAATAATCCCTATCGTATTCTCTTGATTGAAGATGGCCTCTCCCCCATGGAAAGCATAGCTATGTTTAGGTATCTGATATACAAGAATAAGTTGTGCAACATGGAAGCTAAGAGGCTCCCCAAAATCGATTATAACTCTAGTTAAAATCCCCACCTCTGACTCAAGCAAGGTTGACATAAGGATACCCAATCCTAGCTCAACCATTGGGGGATAAAGGATGAGATCATATTGAAGAATAAGGATGAAATTAAAAACACTATTACTTCCAAATTTAAGGATAAGCTATGGGATGATAAGGAGTTAGAGGGAAAAAGGAAGTTAAGATATTATAAGAAGGTGATGAACCCCACTCTTGCTAATGATAATTATCTTTATTTCTTGATCAATGCTAAGAAGAAAATGAACATTGCAATGATAAGAACTAATTCTCATGAGCTTCAAAGTGAAACATTGGTATATTCCCAAAACACCTTGAGATGAAATAATTTGCGCCTTTTGTGATACTAAGAGAGTAGAAGATGAAAAATACTTTCTATTTGAGTACCTGGCCCTTATTTCCATTTTCTCTCCTTTTCAGAACATTTTTCATGCTACCAGCATTCATGACTCCTTAAGTGAACAAAAATATAGTGATCTCAGAATGCTTCTCTCACTTCTTTTTTATCATAAAAATAACATATTAAAGAACCTTATTTGATCACTTACCTTCTTAAGGTACGATATATAATATTGGTCATTGTGTACGTTAACCATAATAATCATTATCATTATAAAATGCTAGAAAAATAATAAAACAATGCTTTGATACAGTCGAGGAAAAAGAGTGTAGAAAACGAGAAACCTAGTTACAACACTTCGAACATACCTATGCTCAATGTAAGGAGATTTTGTAAGATTTGGACAGTCAAGGAGCGTTTCCTTCAAGGATATAATTTTTGAGTCGTAAAGAAAAATATGCATGGTTGGCAACTGAAGGGATTGCATAAGAAACAAACTATAAGAGAGAAAGTTGAAACTAGCGTTAGGAAGAAAAGCATGAGAAATTAAATGCAACACTAATACAACTCAATAGTGTAAGCGCCTTAAAAAATGGCCAAAACAAGATTTAACAAAAATTAACGAGGCTTCATTAAAGAGCCACTACTGGAATTAAGAGGAATCTTTATCCTATGAAGAAAACTTTAGTGTGGGTGCTAAATGGAAACAAGGTATTATCTAGAGCACCCATGAAACGGTAAGATCTACCATGCAAATCACAACTTATCTAAACAATAAGAACCTATTGAGTCACAATTTGGTGGAGTCAATGATAAAGCCAAAATGGAAAAGGAAACTAATAATGCACAATGCAAGGTGGTGAACTTATCTTTCATGCTATTTTTTAGATCCAATACTTGTCAAAGTAGATAAACCTAGAAAACACTAAAGAAATGTCTTTGAAGTCCTAAAGTTATAATTAGCAACAGTAGGTTAGAAGTTAATAATTTCGTTATATAAAACTTTGGTAAAATCCTGTTTTATTGAATACAAAACTTGGAAAAAACAAAACTTATATGTGCAATATGGCACAAATAATGGTGATTCCTTATGTTCTATGCAATTTATTTTTCCAGATCAAGCCCCTTATGAAGTTCAAGCTGGGGATTCCTTCGGTAACCATCCCAAAAATTCCCTAGTTCTAGAATAAAATATTATTGATGATGCATATCTTCCCATGGTCTATCAACCATAGTCATGGCTTCAAGGAAAGCCTCCTGCAAATGCAATTCAATATCAAAGAAGTCATGAGAGATGGAAGGGTCATCAACCCAAATGGATAAAGTGAACTGATCATATTCCATATAATAATGGAGATTCTAATAATGTATGAAAAAGTATATTAAGAAAGGCTCGCAAACACTAGGATTTGAGGACCTACAAATAGTGAGATCCAACTTAGAGGAAAATCATGTTTCCTTAGGTCAATAGGGGAAGCAAGGGCTCCCATGTCCCCCTTGGAGAGATTACTTAATTAATTGTTGGGACCATGTCTTGAGAAGGAAACATGAGCATAAATTCCCCTCCTTAGAAGTAATTGAACTCTGAGGATATGATGCCACATAATTCACCCATGGTGGAGTAGATTCTACTTGGATATTATGAACATATGAAGTTTACATGGAATGGTGATTGCTAGATGCAAGTTGATTGTTGAAATATGTAACTAGGTTCGATATTCATAATGGCATATGTAATCATGATTTTATGTATTTAATGAAAAGATAAAAATAAATTTATTGCTGTTATATTGGAGGCATGGATTTTATGCTCAAGGGAAATTTATTTTTAGGTCAAGCACCCATTGAGTGCTTCTAGGTTTTTCATAAAGTGAATTGAGTGATTTTCATGTATTGAAGACCCATTTGGGCATGTTACATATTGTAAGGAAAATTTATTTGAATCAATAGAGTCAAAAAACCCTCGAATACCTTGTCATGGCACATAGATCAAGTGGACCTACATGAAGGGACAAGTCAGCCTAAAGAGAGTGATTTGTACCCCTCACAAGCCTATAAATAAGAAGGAACTTGACCTCATTTGGACACTCACTCAAGAAAGTTCAATCTCCTCAAGATAGAAGCTGGAAAAGGACATAGAAGGAGAAGAGGAACAAGTTCTAAGGTTTGAGTCTCTCTCTCTCTCTCTCTCTCTCTTTTGTTAGTGTTTCTTCAATTAATCGGCAAGACGAAATTTTGAAGTTGCATCAAAGTTATGAAGTTGTATCAAAGTTGTGAAGTTGCATCGAAGTTGTGAAGTTGTAAGGTCGAAGCTGTGAAGTTTCAAGATCGAAGTTGTGAAGCGGCAAAGTTGAGGCTATGAAGTTGAAAAGTCCAAGCTGTGAAGCTACTAGGTCGAAGCTGTTGAAGCTGCATCAAGGTCAAAGTTGCAAAAAATATTGCTAGGGTCGAAGTTGTAGGAGAAGCTACTGGAAGGCCAAAGTTTGTTATTTGAAGCCGTAAAAGAAGGAAACATTGAATTGGTCTTGGAGGGTCTTGGTCAAGGGTCATAGGTATTGGAATTCATCAATTGAAGTTCTATAAGAAGAGAGGAATTCTAATGGGTTTTTATTCTCAATTGGAGAGGTTTTGGCCTTGGGTTGATTTCCTACAACTTGTGTCCTATTGTCTCACTATTCTTGACGATTTGGTAGTTTTTTGATAATAGAGAACACTAATAAAATAAAGGAAAGAATAATTTAATCAAGTAAAGTAAAAATATTTCACAAGAAGTTATCAAAGTAAGAGAAATCACCTAATCTTACTACCCTAGATTTCTCAACATGGTTTCAGAGCTAAGGTTCTTGGTGGGAAAAGTTTCCCTAAGGTAAGGGTTGAAAAAATCAACAGAGCGAAAGAAGATAACAAAAAAGAATCACTCGTACAAGCATGAAAACCATAGAAACTACTAAAGTTGGGTTTAAGTGGAGTACTCAAAGGTCCTATGTTTGAATTCGATCTTGTAGGGTCCAAACCCTCTGCTTCCTCCAAAGCGAGCATACCTACAACAAAATTCAGATAAGCATATACATAAAAAGTAATTCAATGTGCATACATAATAAACATGTTAAATCATCACATATTACATATAAATCATGAATCATGAGATCATAAAATATTGTAAATAAGACAAAGATTCTTTATTGATATCAACAACTGGTAGTGGAAAGGTACAACCTAATCCAACCATGGCACCAAAGAAAACTTCCTTCGGATACGTCCAACCCAAGCCTGAAAGATCACCTCTCAAGAAAGTGAAAAAGGATGCAATATAACGATGAATGAGCATCTATTCAAGGAAACAATTGTTTCCTATAACTGGGAGTGTAGGAGGCACATGGAAAATTAAACTTGATGTGGGGACCAAAATGACTATAATGTCGATATTATATCTCCTTCTTGTAATATAAATACCCATGAGGTTTATAAATACCACCTAAAATTGGTTAATTCAGTTAGGCCACAAGCTCCTGTAGGGGGGATTTCAATGAAACCATTAAACCCCGCCCGAAAAATAGGATATTATTTTAATTTTTCATATTTTTATGAGTATACATGGGTTCTTTGTTATGGTATTTGCGTGTGTACGCAATTTTTTGTGGACAGAGTCGCATATAGACTTTAAAATATTATTTTTTAATATAAGATCAAGTCTCATGGGAAAGGCTTTCCCAAGGCCATACAAGAGCATTAGACTACAAGAGTGTTGAATGATGTTATAAAATGTGCCCCATAATATATGAGGTGTGAAGGGATACATGATGGCCGAAATTTATTAAGTATAAAGAGAGGAATCATTTGAGAACCTGAGAGGAGATCACCAGCTTCCAAAGTGTCGAATACTTATGGAAGGAGTCAAAAAGAAAACACATGTCCGAGGCGGGCATACCCATGCTTATAGATAGTAAAGCATGTCTGCTAATAAATTATAAAGCGAGTACAACATGTGTAATTGTACAAAAATAACTGAAGAATACATATTGTATCATCGAATCATAACCACAAAGTAACACAATGGAGCTATGTCTCAATATCAAATATAGAATAAAGTCCAATGAATGATGCTCGAAGACTCTCTGATCACTAATGTGGCATAACTGATCCTCATAAAAGTACCAATTCATATAGGTGGAATAATGGTACTACAGAAACTTGGGTGCCAACATATAAGATGTTGTAATGAACTACAACATATAAGGGTGGAAGTTATCACTGGAAGAAAAATGGAGGAGTTTTCAAGTGAACCAAGATACTGACACAACTTCAGGTCTTCACCGACCGTAGATGGTATATTTATACACTATGGGAATAAATGAGTTGAATTCGACCATGTGAGATTTCGTTTGATTACTGGTCATTGATGTATACTGCTAACACATGTGAGACAACTCACCGATAATGATGATGAGCATCAAGGTACCCCAATACAATCTAACAAGTGCGAATAAATGTGTTGAAGTCGAACACTTGAGAGAATCTACCTATCAAGAGACATTGATGTATTTTCACTATTGATAGTGAAGGAGTCTGCCAATGATAGTTGCAAACCCTAAGGTACTGAAAAATGACTCTAGACCTTGTTCCTAGAGAAATGAGTTGGAGTCGATGGGAAAAGATCTGCTAGAAAGAAGACATTAAGGCATCCCACATCAACCAACACAACTGTAACCTGCAGTCCAATAATTTGGAAGAACTCAGATGAAAAGAGATGAAGTAACCATTCTGAAGTACATTTATGTCATACACAAGATGTGGCTAGTGGATGAAAGAAACCCTCTGAACCAACTGATAATGAAATTTGACACAGAGGCAAGGAATCCACCAATAGGGTCAAGTGGAGACCAAGGTACTACATGAATCCCAACATGTGATAATGTAAGATAGCATCAAACATAAGGGAAACCACTCAGTCAAAGATCCATGATATTGATCGATGCTGAGCACAAGGTAACCTATCAATGATGTAAATAGGGCCAGGGTGCAACTCTAGGCCTACTCTCAGAGAAATTTGTCAAAGTCGATAAGAGCAGACCCGCCAGTAAGAATTCAATGGGGACCTTCTTAACTAGCACGAGTGAAGGACCAAATAAATGATGTGATACTGAAAATAACTTTACATATTGGATGTGTTCGACTGAAAATGAGTCAAGGGACACCGCAGAATCCTCGACACATGTTGATTTCCCTTGAAAAAAAGCACAACAAAATATGACTCTATGGAAGCATAAAATAACTTTGTATAAGTTTGCAATGCAGGAGGCATTAAAAAACTCTCCAGATGATTGGAAGAGATAACCAACCGGAGGAGGACTGACTCAAGAACAAGGTTACGACTTTCCTAAATTCAAACTAAGTCCCATCCTAAATGGAGGAAAGACTTATTTTAAGTGCTTTGTTCAGGGGCGACATAACTGACACTTGTTGCCATCAAATATTGGAGAAAATGTCCCATTCCTACTCTTTTTTGGAGTATATGATTTTTTTGTATTTTTCATATTTCAAGCCTGAAAAAAGAATGTGTATAGTACAGTGGAAAAAAAGAGTGCAAAGGGAAGTTACACTAGTTCCTGGGACTAGAACATTCCTATGCTCAATGCAAGATGGTAGATACTGGTCATCAACACTCAAGGGATGTTATTTCCATGGATAAAAGGTGTCAAGTCATAGAGGCTAATGAATGCATGGTTCAGACTTGCAGAAAGGTCATGGTGAATTTTTTTTTATACACGAGTCCAAATGAAGCCAAATTAAGGAAAAAAGGTACAAGTAGTCAATATGAAATGCAACATTACTACTTAACACATGGGAGCCTCTAGGGTACAAAGCTAGAAAGATAGCGAAGAAGGATAATGATGAGACTTCAACGCAAATTCATGGTGAGACTAAAGATGACTCTCGATCCTACACAATTCTTGCAACATGGGAAACATAGACTAGCGAGGATCTAACAAGGAATCCCATGGAAGGAGTGGCTCTGCCACTATGTTACCAATTTATAATACGACAAGTGAGAGTGGTTTTAAAATGAGAACATAATGGTGTTGACCCTATGGAAACATATCGCAGTATGAGGTCAAGATGCATAATGCAACCAAAAAGTGATATGTCTTAACCTATATGCCAGTAACAGAAACAATACTTGCCACAATAGGTCTGCGATTGTGGAGTCAAAGTGGCGAAAGAACATCACTAAGTATTCATTTACCCTTGAAAACAACCTCGGGCCCAACACTCCAAGAAAAAATTTAAAAAGTTCATGAACTTATAAAGTTAAAAATAATGAGCTATACAAAGGTGGGTTTTCAAAATTTCATTATAAAAGGAAAATTTTCAACTCACCCAAATTCATTTTAACCTTGGAAAGTGTTGAGAATAGAGATCTTTGGAGAAAATTTGGGCAACCCAATCCAATCAAAATCACTAATGAATTCATCCACCGCGGTCTCCAGGTAATTCTAAACCCTAAACTTGTCCATTTGATTGCAATTTTTATGGATTCATTTGATTTTAACGGGAGAATTTTTTATTTTAATGATTTATCGTTTATAGCAAGGAAAAATCAAACATATTTTAATAGGGGATGTGTAAAGGATCACCGCATATACACATCTTAAAACGGTGTGATTGTTCACTTTTTTCTCACACACTTCCACACCATAAGTGAAGTAAAGACTCCTTAAAACTAACCTAACAGAACTCACTAAATTTCCCCACAGGGGCCACAAGAAAAATTATAGTTCAGGTTAGGACCATGGGAGTAGGCATCCAATAAGCCACCATGGTCAATTTACATCTTGAGACATAGAAGTTGATTGAATAGGGAGCTTTAAATCCGTCTATCCGCCCATGGAAAGGAAAACCCAAGTGCCATAGAGACTCGATTCAGAGGGTGTTAAGCTTAGGCCCAATGTGTGCGGTATTATTTAGGGCTACCTGACCCATCTAATGCTTAATACTGGTAGTTGATTTAGCAAGAAGCTCAAGACTTGAATGCTCATGTGTGACAACGGTACTTAGCAGCCAAATCTAGGGCATCCTTCCTGTTAAGTCTGAACTTTACCCATTTTTTCCACCTATACTAAGCCTTTCTTCCCCCATTTTTTACCTCTTTTTTCTCTTTAATTATACCTAGTCCGGCTATGTCATCTAATTTTGGCTAAAAATGGAATCATAAGCCTAAGGTATGTTGAAACAACATTAGAAGTGTCATTTTATCTAATTTCGAGCATTCTTTGAACTGGTTGTGTCATTATTGCATTACTACTCTAACTAGCCTTGGACTCATGCGCTGATTTGCTAGATTCAAACAGTTCCGCCAATCCTGCAGATAGCTCATATAACTGAGATTCCTAGAGCTGTTCTGGATTTCCTACAGATACACCGATTTCTTGCAACCACCTCAAAATCCTGTAGTGAGATCGATGATTTTCTTTCGTGCCTACATGGGAAGACAACTTCAGCCATGCAACGGAAATGGTCTAATCCATGCCTCCAGTCATGGATTAGACCCAAAAATAGTTTACTTTGTCAATCTGTATCTATATTATGGGTTGTAGGCTTAGTTTAGTAATCTATTTTGTTCAAAGCCAAATATGGGTTGCCAAAAATGTATAAATCGGATGTAATTTGCTTATACAGAGAGTTTTTTAGTTGGTTGGAAGCTGTTGTTACAGAGCATGATATCAGACTGTAATCGACTATTATTTCAGATTAATAAAATCATTTATGTTCTGTTTATTTTCCTCAGCAACTTCTTTAATATTTGAAGGAGTTGTGGGTGAAGGAGGGTCCCCTTCGCTCACAAATCGCGCAACAGAGTGTGTGTTTATTTCTATTTTAATTATGCATTAATAATTTCCTGTAACAACTAGTGTTTCCTTTCTGTATTTCCTACAAAAAACTGTAGATTGGTTAAGTGAATTAATATTTCATGTTGATGAGCTCTTTTCATTTGGTCAATGCTTGGATTCATACTTTTTAAGTTTGACTCTTGATTAGGATTGATTTCTTTTATCTTTCATGCATCAGTATCACAAACACAAGTGTTATAGAGGGATGATATACGCTACTCCATAACCATTGTTGCAATAGTACTGATACAGGAAACTAGCATGAGTTGCTGA
Source organism: Pinus albicaulis (assembly GCA_034641835.2). Taxonomy (NCBI): domain Eukaryota; kingdom Viridiplantae; phylum Streptophyta; class Pinopsida; order Pinales; family Pinaceae; genus Pinus; species Pinus albicaulis. Next base: position 102,053,501 of record CM076582.1, read on the forward strand.
TTGTTGTTTGATATTTATCTTTTCGCGGTAAATATCAACAATCTTAAGTGCGATAGAGGGATGATATATGCCACTCCATAGCCTTTGTTGTGATAGTATTGACATAGGAAAGAAGCATTAGTTGTTATTTGTATAATTAATTAACACTTGTAGTAATCAGCATGCATATACTGTGCACTGCATATCATCAGTTTACTTTCTTGGGTTGAAAATTTATATTGGAAAATTACACACATATAATTTGACTCAACACTTGCCTATAGGTGACAGTGCAGGAAGCACTAGATCCTCTACCCATTACATTGGTTGATTCTTCGGCTGCTAGAAGGCATCACCAGTTCTTTCGGGACATTAGCCATAGTACCCACCAGAAGATATCTTTGCAAGGCCCAATTACAATTGAGAATGTGAGGACATTTAGGTCTCTAGGATTTTGAGTATCACGTGCAAAAACAACCAAAACCATTTTTTGATTGCTTGATCACATAGAAATAATTTAAAGGAAAATTAACTTTTTCTTTCAATTTGTTTTATGTACATGGTCACCATTTTATCTTTGATATTTCACCTCTCATAGAATTGAATATTTTTTCCAAAACCATACCTAGTTAACACCATAATGGACCCAACGGGACCTCGTCAATCTAGAAGTCTTTTGGACCTCCCCCCATTAGCGGGAGGAGTTCCAGGTCTTTCACCATTTAGGTGTCAAAGGTGGAACACCGCCACCTTATTGGTTCATCCTTTATTGGGGCATCTTTAGTTGGGAACCCCCGAGGGTCACCCAATGCCACACCAGTAGAAACCCCCACAGGGTCACCACATACCACTCCTCCCACAACCCCTAGGGGGCAGAGGAACGCTACCCATTCGGGGAGCCAAGTGAACACACAACTGGTTACGTCACAAACAAACCCCATATCTAACCATAACACTATGTTTTCATAGTCTGCAATGGCACTCAACCCATAGTCACTATTGTTAGCATCGTTGAACTTAACTGATCTAACCAAGTTAATGAATGACCCTATTGCACACAACCCTACGTGGCCCTCCATGCCCATGAAGCTCCCTTTGGAGATTCAAAAATTCGAAGGGAAGCAAGCGGAAGACCTGGAAATCACATAATGACTTTCTACTTGTGGTGTTCATCGAACAACATCATTGATGATATTATTCGGCTGATACTATTTCAGCGCACCCTAACCAGACCAGCTATAAAATGGTACATGGAGAATCCTTCTACTATACATGGAACCTTTAGTTCCCTTGCTACTTGTTAGATGGACAAATCCCTCTTGCAGACAAGAGTGATCTTCCTAGTATCCTAAGGATATCTAGAAACAAACAGACAAATGTTGACCATTTTCTCTAGACCATATGCAGAAGAATTAATAATTAACTATGGAGAGATGCTCCTACCTGAAGTCCAACGCTTGCTGTAATATTTAATCCAATTGCTCCAAAAGAGGTCAATTCGGCATGTGAAACCCACATTCAAAGATAGGAAAAAGATTAAAATCACCTGCACGATATAATAACTCAGAAACACTAATCTATCTCA